>JANHFO010001870.1:70199-83277 GCA_032468095.1 Pareas carinatus | reverse complement strand
AAAACCTACCTATTTGCCCAGGCGGGTCTGGCCTAACCGCACCTTCTTCTTGCTCTCAGCTATTAATAATTTTAAACTTATAATACCATTTTAACTTAATTCATTTTAAATTGGTTTTTAATCTTCAATTTTAAATTCAGCCACTACGTTTAGATATTTTATTAATTTTATTTGAGTGTTTTGTATGTGTTTTTATTCTGGCTGTACACAACCCTGGGTCCCTTCGGGGAGAAGGGCGGTATAAAAATCTTGAAAATAAAATAAAAATAATAAATACTATTTCACTATTGTACTTCTTGAAAAAACCAAGTTAGAAACTTATAAGCATTTCTTATTTTCATCATCTAGAATTAAAAATGAATATACTGACAATGGAATATAAATGCACAATTTTGACTGGTTTCAGTGGGTTTGTACTTTTATTATATGATAACAGTGTCAACAATACAAGATAGTAGTTGTTTGATTCTTTTGGTTGTAAATAACAATCATTATGGTTGGTCTGACAATCAGCCAGATGTTTAGATTGGATTTAGCATTTTTATCCACCTATCAAGTCCTTCTCAAGGACCTGGAATTCCACATGTTATTGTTTGATTGTGTTAAAGGTATCATCACAAGATGTAAGCTGTTCCAATTAAAACTTCCATTTACAATTGATTGGTGGTGATTTTGTCAATTTTGATGGTGTTCAAGTGGTGCTTCAAATGTTTTAGGGTTGCACCCTTAGGAGGCTATCACTATTGGTACTATCTTTGCTTTCTTTTGCCAGAGTTGTTCTACTTCTATTTGCAGGTTTTTGTATTTTGTGATTATCTCCAGTTCTTTCTCTTCTATTCTGTTTTCTCCAGGTTCTGCAATGTTCACTATCCAGACTTGTCATTTTTATCAACAATTGTTAAATCTGGGGTGTTTTGTGGCAGGACGCTTGTCTGTTTGATTCTAAAGTTCCAGAGCACTTTGACTTCTTTGTTTTTTATTAACAATAAACAATAATTTGACTATTTTGTGGCCCTACAAATTCTTGCTTGCAGGCAAATGGCATTTCTTGCAGATCTTCCAATGTACCATTATTGCTACTTTGTTATGCCTTTGTTTATAGTCAGGCAGTGCAGTGTTCTTGCAGCAGTTAACTAGGTGGTCCACTGTTTCATCACCTTCTTTACAGAGGTAGCTTTTGCTTTCCGTTACTGTCTTCTCAATACTGGCATTGTATGCATTTGTTCTTAAGGCTTGGTCTTATGCAACCAGAATTAGCCCCTCTGTCTCTTTCTTCGACTTTCCTGCTCATAGCCATTTGCCAGGTCTTGTTATTATCTGCTGTCTTCTATTTTTTTTAATGTGCTTGCCATGTAATACTTTGCCTTGCTATTTCTGTTTTCTATTTTTCATTCTGTCTTTCTTGTAGGCCAGTTTGGTCTCTCCAGTATTCAGTATGGTATACTGATATACTAGCCTTAGTGCATCTCCTACAGTATCTTTCAGATAGTCTTCCAATGCCCTTTTTATTTCTTCAACTGTCTAGTGCACACTCAACATTTCACACCCACCTATTTTCCTTGATAAATAGAGTCTGTCACTGCATGGATAAAGGACATGACTCATTGTCATTATTTTTCTGGTCTTACTATTGAGAGATTTTAGTTCTCTGCTTGAGTTCAGTCCACTTTCTCGCTGTATGTCTAATAACTGGAATTGCCCAAGTGTTAATTGCCTTAATGGTGAGCTTGGACTTCAAGATCTTCTTCACTTTCATGATTACTTCTAACCTTCTTCTTGTCTCCAGTGTCCTTGTTGTTGTCAATTTGAAAGATCTCCATGTATTTGGAGTGTTGGACTTTCAGACTCTTGATATTATTTCCACAGAGCATTTTGATTTATTTCTTCAGTTTTCACTATTTTTCCTTTGTTGATAGTAAGGATGGTACATTTGTCCAGTCAAAGTCCATTACAATATCTTGCTTGTGTGTACAGATCGCATTGGGCAGTGATTTTATTTCAGATGGTGTTTTTCTATACAGCTTCAGATCGTCCATGTAAAGGAGGTGGGATAGTCTAGCAGATGTTTTTGATGTTTGATAACCATGGCCTGAGTTATTCGGTACTGTTGACAGAGGAAACAGTGCAATGACAAATAGTGGTGATAGTGAATCTCCTTGAAATGTTTCTCTCTTGATATTAACCTCTCCTTAACTATCACCATTGATCAGCAACTGTGTCTTCCATTGTGCCATCAACCTTTGCACAAAGCTTCTGTGGTTTCTACTGACTCCTTTTATTTTTAGGCACTTGATTATACAATCATGTGGCAGAGAGTTGAATACCTTCTTTTAATCAATGCAAGCCACATTCAGTTTGGTCTTCCCTTTCTTGCAGTTTTCCAAAATCATTTTGTCAGTTACGTAGTTTTCTTTCTGCTAAGGTGGAAAGAACTTGTTTTCAACTAGATACTGATGGACTGTATCAGCTACCACAGCAGTTAGCCATTTGAAAGTTGTTGGTAAGTGGGTAATTGGCCTGTAGTTGCCTAGTACTTCCTCTTTAGTTGGAACTGTCACTATCAGCTAGGTTTTGTCAGATGTTAACCAATCCCTAGTTTCAAACTGCTTGTTATTGAGTGGCTGTAGACCCAAAACTATGCAGCTAATCTTTGCTGAGTGTTGATCAGTTCTTGACCTACCTTGCCATTTCTCCACCATTTCTGCTGTTATTACAAGTTCTTTCATTTCAGCTTCTTTTTTATTCTTGGCCACCTTTTTTATCCAAGCTGCATTATTGTTGTAATTTTTATTTCCCATAGCTGCACCCAGAACAACACTGCATCTTCTTCATCAGGGGTTTACTGATTCACTGTTTTCTCTTCATCGGTGGATTGGTAGAACATTTCTGGTTTGACTGATATTGGAAATTCTGCCTATTGTGTGTAATTCAAGCTACTATCTGCTGATCTTATTAGTTGTAGCTGTTATTTATTGCTTTATTGTTTCTAGTGGTTCAGAGGGATGAACAATTAACAACAATGTGCTTTTCTAAAACTTGACATGAATCTGGCAAGCTTTCCCTTCGAAAAGAATTTAATGATATTTTCATTTTTGACATTGCTCATATTTTTCCAACAAAAGCATGTCATTCATTGCAAAATATCTTTTTCCTCTGGAACTGATGTTATGTCTTGGAGGAGGTAGAAAAACCATTAGTGGAAGTTACAGGAAGTTGTATTCTCTTTTTATTTCAAGTTGGGCTATCTTTATAGGAACAACCGTAGTGGATTCCACTCCCTGAGTCCGCTCTCTCCCCAAGAGATATTCCAGTTGGCATGTATGGATTCAGCCCATGGAGAGTACCAAGAACAGCAATCTCTGGTAAATTAATGTACCATTTATTAAAAATTCTTGTCTCATTTTCATTGGTTTCAGAAAAGCATTTCAAGTGAAATTGTGCATGTACCGTTAAAAAACCTTCTTGACTGCAAGTGGTGTTACATTATTGTATTATATAATGATATTATATTGTGTTATTATAAAATATATTGTACAGTATATTATATATATTGTAGGCAGTATATTGTATATACTATTATACAATATATATGCAAGATGTAATGATATTCTATTAATTATATTTTATATGGTATATTATATTGTCTATTTTATTGATTTTATGAATCTTACTTTATTTTTTGTCTAGATTTTAGGATATTCCCAGAAAATACCTTATCTTTGACTATGAGACTTATTATTCTTTTTCCAAAGCTAGTCTGTGAAATATAATATTGAAAATGGGGCTTCTCAAATAGTTAATAATTATAATCCTGAAATGCTGGTAGTCCTAAAAAGAGATCCTGGTAGCTACATTTAGGTCTTTATAGATCCTGTTGATGAAACTTCCACAATAACAATGTGCTACTTCACCATTGAACAGTAACGGAGATTTCTGGTAGCCTAGAATTCATCCATTCCAGATAGGAAGAGTAGATCTTTTGTAGTAAGATATTAACCATTACTTTTGTTATCAGAATTAGTAACAATCTTTGTTTAAAAAAATATGGATTTGCTTATCATCAGTTTAATCTCATATATATTCAAAAATTAGTCAGTTATTCCAGGAGAGATTCCTTGTTGGGGTTTTGGTCACCACATATATAATTCATCCAATTATTGCTCAAATAGATACCTTAGTATCTATTTCATTTAGGTATCCTAGTTGAAAACGTGGAAGCATAGTACAGAAGTTATTGCTTTTTCTTGTTAGATTTTTCTTTGTCATTGTGAATTTCTAGAGATCTAGAAGTGTATAATCAATCTGTAGAGATGCTAAGAGACATTTAATTGTTTAATAATAGTGAAAGGTTTACAGCTAAAGTTGTAGTGATGAGTAAGCATTGTTGGAGGTTTGACTGAATTATGATGATGATGATAAATATTTTCAGTTATGAAGAGGTATATGTTGCAAAGATTTAGTAAAATAATTGTATTATATAAAATATACTCAACTATCATCGAGCAAGTTATATTTTCAAAGAAATATCAATCTTAGAAATGCCATTTTTGACTGAAAATTTGACCTTTTATATTTGTTACAGTTGTTAATTCTGATTATCATTCTACTGATTGGTTTGTTTTCATTGCATATAATCATTTCATCAGGTGGGTTATTCAGTGATAAAGAATAATAACCAGTGCTTTTGGGACTTTTGTTCATTTTGTCTTCAATGCTGGTGTTCATGTTCAAAAACCAAATTGTTGAATCATATCACACAAATGTGAATTACATGCCTCTGACCCACACATACAGCCACCTTATTACTTGGTGGCATTCATGTCTGCATATGTAAATGGTCTGTGTGTGTGTGTGTGCGCGCGCGCACATTTGTGCACCACCTTTGTTGAAATTCAATGCTGTATAATTGTGCATTTATTTCCACTCTTCTCTGTGTGCTTCTCAGAACGTTGCACCCATAAATTTTGTATTATACCCACACACATACATTATGCCTTCTTAGAGTTTCTGTGCTTGCAAAGAACGCACAACCTTTTGTCAGACTTCTGTTTGGAAACTGATACACTATTCCTAATTTCTCTTGACCTAACAACAATAAAAATCCATTTTAATCACTGAGCATAACAAAAAACAAACAGGGAAAGCATTACATAAGCATCTAAAACTCATTTTGGCGATATTCCTGGCAACGTTTTTACTGATGATTAAGTAGATGGATGGTTGATGGAAGGACATACTCACTCTCTCTCTCTCTCTCTCACACACACACACACACACACAATATCAAACTTATGAACCAGTAGGCTTTGAAAAAACAACCGCTGAGGCATTGGAGCCAGATTTAAATTAGAAAGACACTTACATCTAATCCTGGAACTGGGCTTAATTTTTATTTATTTTATCCAAACTTGATGTCTGAATGCAAGAAAATATTATGCTGCAAAAGCAAACAGTCTGAATTTCCCTGATCTGTTAAACTGAAATCAGTATATTTTTTTTAGCACTAAAGCTATAGTTACTGTCTATAATTGTGTTGAACACATCCAGCATACATAGGAAGGGCAGTTTCATTCTCTCTTGCCAACAAAAAGCATTCACTATGCTTCATTTACACCCTGTTCTCAAGCCTTCCTACCACATGGATAAAAACAACGCCAGCAGAAAATGGCAAGTAGTATAACCAAATGAAATCCCATGAGTTTGGCTGTGTGTTTATTTCCAGGAGCCAGAAATTAGAGAGTTTAAAAGAGTGCAGCCTTCTAACTGTGGCAGTTATCTCCCGGTGGATACTCAGGAACGAGCTGTATCTGGGAGGGCTTCTTCCATGCCACGACTGACTGTGGATCCCCAGGTAAAACCAGGTGAAACAATGACTAACAATAGGAATATATCATTACAGGAGGTACATGATCCTTTCCTACAGGAGGTTGTTGCTTTATTTGAACAGTGAAACAGGCTGAAATTTTTCACTGATACCAATTCTATTGGCTCTCTATGAATGTGGAACATTCCTTTTAATTACAGATTCTGAACGCAGTGAGTGCCCCAATGAGACAAGGAAGACTCCTGTCCTCAGTTTTACAGATGGAAGTTGGAATACCTGTCCTTTGCTACAACAATGCAAATCATTATAATTAAGTCTTAATTTAATTTGCCCAGCTATCACCTTAATCAATCCATAAATCTTCCAAGACTTTGGAGACCCTGGTCAGCAGAGATTTGAGGGAGCTATCTGCCTGTTCTATTTCAACCCAAATTATTGTTGATTATAGCAAGAAAACCAACCATTTGAAATAGTCCTTCTACTTCTGTCATCTGGATGTATTTTCCCTTTAAACTTAGCCACTTTCGCTTTCAAGCCTCATTGTCCTAATATACTTGTCTACATGCCTGCTGCCAAGCATCCTGTCCTGGTCAGTCTTGGCCATAATCCATGTATTTGTCTGTTGAGCAGATTTTTTTGTTTGTCTGTCTTGTAATCAGTTTTGATTAACAGAGAGATAAAATACCTTCTCAGGTTTGTAATCATAATCAATGCAATTTTTCAGTGATTAAAATTTCAGTATCAGATTCTCCCACTCTGGAGGCATGTGGTTTGGGTTATTCTCCCATTGCTTGAAAAAGGAAATTGAAAAGGAAATAATGGCCTGTTCCATACAGTATCCATGTTCTGGCCCAAAGATGACATCTTATTGCCCACAAGCTGCTGAGAACCCTGAAGTCAATATAGATGATCTAACCTGGAGTTAGTGACCCCCTTGGAAACAAAGGAGAAGACTTCCCATATAAATAAAGTCAGTCTCATGGAGGAAGAAGGGAGATGAAATCCTGAGTTTCAGTTTACCTGATGTAGAACTTCACTTTCCTATCTGGTTGCGGGACTTATTATTTTTATGACCATTGTTACTGTGACTACTAAAACATTGGACAACAATGTTGCTGGGCAAAGTAAACAATACACTATGGGAGCATTTTTCATATCCTCCCATTTCAAAGGTTCTGTAGAAGAGCCCAAAGTCTTGTAGCTTTTGCAGGTTTATTAGATTATTAAATTATCAATCTGATATTGATATTGCTGTCAGCATCACATGACAGATCAGTTTTTCTCTTCCAGCGCTTGTATCATACTTTTCAGTTGTATAACAATCAAATGTTTCTCTACCTTGAAATTTCACTACTTTGATATAAATGGGCTTCTACTATGTTTCTTGAATCTTAAAATTTCCTTTTCTTTGCTTTGGAAAAGAAAAGGAAATTTTAAGATTCAAGAAACATAATAACAAGAACAAGCAAAGAGTCAGGAAGTAGACTGAGAATGGATACCATGAAATAGCAAATTAGATGAGCAAATAAATAACATTAAATAAAGTTTTATTTTCATTTAGTACAACAAAGGCCTGGTATCATAGTGATAAACTTAGGGCTGAATTGTTCCAGTTGAGTCTACAAGAGTGGAGTCATATAAATAAATACCTGGGATCTAGAACTCAGATGTCAGAAGGAAGACAAGTGAAAAGCTCTTTTTCTAGCAACATGTGATTTTTCTGTGTATAGGCAAAGTTTATATATAGAAAATAATTTGGTCATGTGAATTCTAAGCTATAAATTGAATTAATTGGAATGATAGATTATTACTTTGATTAATATAACATAGACACAGAGTAATTAATTCACATAAAATAGATCACACAAGGGTTACTCTGTTTACTATGAATCATGCTCAGAGCACGATTCAGATAATAATCTGAATTTTGAGTGACTTTAACTATACAATAACACCCAATAGCAATTTTGGATAATGGGCATTCTGTTTTGCTGCAAAAATTGCAATAGAATTCCCTTTTGTACTTCCTTTTCTTTTGAACTTATCAATTTAATAGTAACTATCCCTCCTTTCAGTAGACTTTCTGCAATTCATGTTTTGTCCCAAGACTTAATTTCAGCTGGCAAATCTATTCCTAGGTAAGCTAGACAAAGCTATTGTCCTGTATGAGTACAAATGTCCTTGCAAAGTGAAAAATCACAGTCTGCTTCCCTCCAATATTTCCCCTTTTAAAGCTGATTACTTTTTTAAAAAAGTGAAGTTTCTGTATCTTATTTTAATTTTGATAGGAGTATCAGTATGGTTCAGTGGTTAAGGTATTGGAGATTTGGAACCTCAGCTACAGAAGTTCATGAGATGACTTTTGCCTAATTACTGTCTCTCAGTCCAACCTACCTCAAGGGTTGTGGTTGTGAGGAACATAGGGGGAGGAGTGTATGCATAACACCTTGAAATCCTGAACATCAATCAATCAATCAATCAATCAAAAAGCAAGGCACCACATACTTTACTGACTAAACTAGTCCGTAATATAGGCCTGATAGTATTTAAAGAAGTCATTAAGCTTTTCTCTGCCATTACTGACCTCTTTCAGTAGGAAAGACTGAACAGTACATTTCAGAACACACTCAGCATTAATTTTCAGGCTCCTTTAGAGTTTGTTTCATAATTACATGAAATAGTTTGGCTTATATTCATCTAATTCAAAGGGATATCCCCTCTCTTTCAGCCTGATCTAACAATCTCTCTCATTTCAAGCAGATTGAAAATAATGTAGGAAAAGCTGTCCCAGCCAAAATTCTCAGTACTTATTGTTTAGACAATAGATTTGGGATGAGAAGATTTGAGTAACTAGGCAATGAATTAGGTAACACCAAGAGCATGACTAACATGGGTTCTGATCTGCTTGAAAAGTGAATAGAGTTCCTCAGAGAGTTGATGATGTTCATGTACAACATTACTCCTGTTACAATTGCAAAGTTTGGGGCAAACATGGAACTTCTGTTGCTTCAGAAACAGATGTGTTTTACTCCATTGTGTTGAATGGGCTATTCTAAATAAATATTAGAAAGAATATTCCCAGGCCAAGCTCTTGGTCTTTGGTGGGATCTATGCAAAATTGTAAAAATGGACACCAGCACAAAAATTATCACCCCAGAGGTATGCCACCTCGATGGGCAGGCCAAATGCTTCCTTTATAAGAATTAGTTTGGTCTAGTGGTTAAGGTACCAGGCTAGAAACTAGGAGAATGTCAGTTCTAGCCCCACTTTTAGGATGAAAGTTAGCTGGGTGACTTTGGGTTACTCACTCTTTCCCAGCCCAACCCACTTCACAGGGATATTGTTATTGAGAAAATAGGAGGAGAAATGAGTGTTAGGTATATTCACCACCTTGAGTTATTTATAAAATTAATAAAGGTGGGACCTAAATAAGTAAATACTATCTTCTTTTTTTGAGGAGGAAGCAGATTGGCTGTTTGGCATGAAAATCAGAGGATAGTGTCATGGATGAAAACTTTGTTTACGCTTTGGCAAAGGAAGCTAAGTTTTGATTGATTTATGGTGTTCTGTAAGCACTATAAGCTGACAAAAATTAAATATGCCGAATCTCATATTATCCTGATTACTTAAATAGAGCAGAATGTTCAACCGCGCATCATTTCAATTCAAATCTTCAGTGCAGAAGCTTTGGGCAGTGCAAAGTCTGGTCATGTGAAAGTGCTCATTATCCATCTATAAAACTGGATTTGTCCTGCTTCTACTTACTTCATTACTCACATGGGTACAATGACGCAAACATCAGATATACTGTAGGGCCTAGGGCAAGGCAAAATAGTTAGGTTTATATTAGCCAAAACAAATACTAACAAAGGTGTTATACTCTACAAATTGGGGAGTGAATTTCCTTCACACCTCGCTGATACTAAAATGTTTTTATACTTACCCAAACTAGATAACTCCCTGTGGAATTAAGCATATTTAACTAGCAAATCCAACTGCTGAAATCAGTAGGCACTTGGGCAACCTTTGACTCTTCTTCCATTCTGGGATGCATTTCTAGGTAGTTACAGATCCTGGCTCCATGAGACGCTCATTTTCTACCATCCGAGACAAACGGACAAATTCCTCTTGGCTGGATGAGTTCTCAATGGAAAGGAGTAGTGAAAATACCTACAAGTCTCGTCGCCGCAGTTACCACTCTGCGCTGCACCTGTCTTCTCGTCGTCTCAACACAGAATCAGGTAAGTGAGAATTGGTGGGGCTTTTTAAAAAACACATCTTAAGGATAAAGTGAGCGGGAGGCTTCCAAAGCCACATAATCATTCTTTCTTCACCAAAATTGAATAAAGTCAAAAAACAATTGGGCTGTGCACAGATCTGGATATGAAACCATCACATCTTTTCCAGGATCAAAAGTCAACTGCTGCACATGCCCAGGTGAAGATACAGCTGCTTTAAAGAGTTTCCATCAGGTATTACATGCACAGCCACATTCACTCTGAATCGTACCTTACGTTTTGAGTCTGGATCTCCACAAGGCCTTGGAAAATAGAGTACTTGCTGAAAGACTACTTCTTCAGCTTACATGGATAGTTTTTAAATTTCAAATAATCATGTCTTGCTCAGCTTTGCTAGTTCTACACTATTTAAAACATATTATTCATCTTACAAAGCATTACTTTTCAACAGCTAATGGACCTTCACCTATTTAAAAACTAATTTCTTCACGTCTCAATTAAATTGTATGACTTAATTACAATAATCTTTTTTCAGCACAGGTCATGTTGAAATGGTATTAACAATTGCAGGATACAGTATTTGATATATAAAAATAACCTTCAGATTTAGGTTTTATTCATTCTGTTTCTGTAACTAAACTAAAATTTTAATCACAATATCCTCAAAATGAATATTAGACCTTTCCAATCAGACTCTCAGAATAAATATGGAATTTTCAAAAAGGTAATAAATTTGCAGCATTTCTAAGGAATTACAATACTTGGAATCCTGATTTTTCCAATTGATTTGCTCCTACAGTGGACAAATAAGCTCCATGATGAGGTAAAGAGGAAGGTTTTAGAAAGAAAGGAGCTTTTGTTTCCAGTGTTTCTATACCATATTTTGATATTATATTGTATATTCTTGAACCCACAAGAAAGAGAACTTGGTAATAAACTCTATCACTTGGCATGAATTTATTTTCCATAATATTTTTTGTAGAAACGACACTGTGTTAATTAAGATATAAAAGGTAAGATAATGATTTTCAGAATGGTTTCTATTGTGTCAGAATTTCTCAGCTTTGAAATATCACTAATAAATGGAAATTTTTCATCTATATTAACATAATGAGTAGTTTCTAACAAAAATGTTAGTCACTCTATAGCAGCCACATGTTGTCTCTCAGAATGCTTTTTATATTTTGTCTTTTTATCTATTCATATAGCCCCTTAAGTGTTCTTAGCAATTTATGACTCATATAAGAATATGAAAGCAGGACGCAACCTTAATCTGAGACAACCCACTGGTCCATCTTATGCAGTGCTTAAATTGGGAGGGGTACTTCCCCACTCTTAATGTCAAGGATAGAACTGGGGTTCTTTTGTGTGCAAAGCTTTGCAGGAGCTTTAAAAATAATTTCCAGCTGGAAAAATGGGCAACACACCAGCACAAATGGGGGAGATGGCTTTCTTTAGGGTTCAGGACTAGGACAAGATACAGGTAGCCCTCCGCTTACGACCACAACTGAGCTCAAATGTTATGGTGCTAAGTGAGACAGTTAAGTGAGTTACTCCCTTTTTATTACCTTTCTAGCCACAGTGGTTATGTGAATCACTGCAGTTATTAAGTTAGTAGCATGATTTAAAGTGAATCTGGCTTCCTCATTGACTTTGCTTGTCAGGAGTTTGCAAAGCATCTGAATTTTGATCACATGACCATGGGGATGCTGCAATGGTCAAAAGTGTGAAAAATAGCCATAAGTCATTTTTTTCCAGTGCCGTTATAACTTCAAATGATCTCTGAATGAACGGTTTTAAGCGGAGGAATATCTATAGTTAAATCACAAGCATTCGGAGTTATTACAAGGCAATAATTAAAGATGCTGGCTGGCCCACTAATTTTAGACAGTAATAAGGTTTTCCTTGTGTACGTTGTCTTATGTACTGTTGATACAGTCAATTCATGGTACATTTTGCTTGCAGCTATGATTTAACTTTTTTATTTTATTTTTTATTTAATTATTGGAATTTTTTGCTGCAGGTTTTCGTTATGTGCATTTTTGCTGAGCAAGATGATATGCAAGACATGAGAAAGTTTATACTAAGAACTGAAAAGAAAGGTAGCCTAATAAATAATTCATGTACTAGAGGTTTAATTTCATGATGGACAGGCATGCTGGGAATCAGGCAGGAATGAATTTTGTATTCTTTCTTCAGAACAGCTCCTCTCCTCAAAAACCCAAACACATATCACATCTCTCAAGAAGGTTTTTTTTATTGTTTCACACCTATAGACGGAATCTTGCAAAACTGAAGCAGTTTCCTACCCACATCAAGCATATACTCTGGAAACTATTAACTATAGACTGTCTTCACCCTCTTTCTCTCACACAAAGTATCTGAATTGGGCAGCATCTTACTCTTCTGGAATGCATCCCTTCCCTCCTGGGAATCTGACCCAGAACATTCCATCACATCTCTCTCCTCTCCTCTCCTCTCCTCTCCTCTCCTCTCCTCTCCTCTCCTCTACTCTCCTCTCCTCTCCTCTACTCTCCTCTCCTCTACTCTACTCTCTCTCTTTTTCAATTACTTATTCTACCCTAGTGGAGAAAGTCCATTCTCTACTATCTGCAAGATAAGATTAGACATACAACACAGACTTAGTGGTTTATTTAAAAAAACAATGAATATAATGCTTATGAATCCTTAATATGAACTGAATATACTGGAAATCTGTAGACTAAAGTGAACGTTTGAAAAACATAACTTTTTAACATTGTTTGATGGAGTCAGAGGGAATCTGATACTTAATTTAGATATCTCATTTTTTTAAGAATTTTGTTTTATTTTTCAACATTAAAAAAACACAAGCAGACACCAAAAACCAAACATTAAAATAAAAATTCAACATAATTCTATGAATCGGTAAAGAAACAGTCACCTGGAAACTTCTTTCAAAGTTATTTCTATCTAAAATATTTATCACATTTACTAATACAATTCCACACCTACTCCTTCCATCTCTTGTCAAACC
>JANHFO010001870.1:46995-69517 GCA_032468095.1 Pareas carinatus | reverse complement strand
ATTTTAAACTGATTTTAATTTGGTTTTAAATTGGTCTTATATTTGGTTTTTATCTAATACAGCCTCCTAATATTTTGCTTTAACATATTTTAATGTTTGTGATTGTGCTATTGTAATTGACTGTACACTGCTCAGAGTCCGTGAGGAGAAGGGTGGTATAAAAATCTAATAAAATAAATAAATAAATAAATGTGTATGTGTGTATGTATGTATGTATGTATGTAGAGTATCATTTGCTAATCATGAAGGTAGCTGGGGGGCGGGAAAGCCAAAACCTCATATTAGACCAATTCAAATTGACATCAAAGTTTAAAATTCTCAGTAACTCCTTAACAGAATATGTGCCCAAATACTTGAGGCCATATTTCCTTCTATTCTTAAAAAGAAATATTGGGTATATCAGCAGATATTTAATTTAGACTCCAATGAAGGCAGAGATGATTCAAGCTTGTAATTAAGAGTTCTCTAAACAAAATAACAACCGAGTATTTATAAATAAATAAATAAAATTTAATTCTGATGCATACATTGCATTTTTAAAAAATCTTGTAAATTATGCTTATATGAACAATAATCAGCCTTCCTTTATGGTAGGACATATAAATATCTGATAAATAAACATGAAAAGTATTGTGTGATAAATAAATCTATTTCACACCCTTTTGTACTGAAATCCTAAATATACTTTCCTCAAAATAAATTCCATTGAGCTCAGCAGGTTTATACCATTTATATACAGACATTGTACTACTAATTTATTTTTACTTAGGGTAACATGAGCACAATTCAATCAGATTTTTTAAAGATTTACTATATACTAAGCCTTTCCGTTTCACTTATCTTCTAACTGGTTTTACAGTTTGGCACTGTTTCAAAAACCTTATTGACCATCAAGTAATAATGTGATGACTAATTAGGCTTTATTGAGTACATATTATTGAACAGAGTATTCTCAACCATTGTATTCTTTTCAGTAACAGAAGTTATTTTATGTTTTACTTATAACCAGTGTATTATCTTCACATTATTTTTAGCCATCCTCTATAGCAAAATTACACATTTTTTTTCCAGATTGTGCTAAATAAATAAATAATTTGAAATGCCCTGCACTAGGCCTTCAACACGCCTGAGGCAAATAGATCTGACTGACTACACCAGCAGATTTTAAGGTGGCCCAGAACCCAGTCTGAGGGAATGTAGGTTATCTTGATCATCTGATGTCTCATTTAGTACCGCGAGTGAGAAATCTCTCATATCCCTCTCTATTTCATCTACCAACTATCATAGGATCTCTACGTTTGTGACAGTTTGCTCTTTATTATTAGACCCTACAATTAACACATACTTTACTGTTTTTTTCCAGATTGCTTTGTACCTTTCTTATGGTACTGGCTTCAGCTGACTTTTCATAATTTCTTGATCATTTATGTAATTACCTTGAGATCCCCATTGTTCTTTTATTATAGTACAATAACGATCTCAGGAAGGATGGAAACACAACATGCCATAATAAATTCATTTGAATGAAAAACAATTCTGATTTGCTTGATTGTATTTTTTTATTATTTCAAATTGATACTCTAAGGCAGGGGTCCGCAATCCCCTAGGGGGCGGTGGGTGAGCTTGCGAGCACACAGAACTGCATTTGTGCAAGCAGTGCACACATGTGTGAAACCTTCCTCTCTTCACACACCCGTCACCACCACCGGTGATTCACAGAGCCAGAAAGGTTGGGGAGGCTGCTCTACGATGTGAGTATTTGGTATCAGGTTCCTGAATTGCAGGAACCTGAATGTCTGGAGAGGTGAGATTGATAAAACAAAGCAATGATTTACACAATATATAATTACAATGGAATTCAGTGTTATTGGTTCATACAGTTTTGGATGAGTATTAGGGAAATACACTGATGATTATTAGGCATTAGATGGCAGGCCCATATTTGGATACATATGATCATTTACCCTGAAGCAGATTCTCACAAATAGTCAGGCACAAGAGGACAATCACATTAACAATATTACATCCTGCGACAAACTCCAATTTCTATTTCTGCCTCCATATTTATACGGTTTGTGTCCACTTGTACATTGAGTACACATACAAGATTAAAAATGTCTTCCCATGGTCTTCTTTTAATGTGACATATGCTATCATCAGCCACTCTTGAATTTACCCATTTGGACTCAAGGGCTCAAATTAAGGAACAAAATAATATCAGAGCATTTAAGTCTCCCTTGATACAGTCCGATAGGCCTTAAAGTAACCATTTTGGAAAAATGGAACTTCCACTTCACCATTCAGTGACAAATTGTTGAAAACATTGACAAAATGCTTTGGGCAATCTCAGAAGATCTCAGTAAACACAATGGGCTTCTAACACATTAGAATTAGTAAATTGATAAGGTACTTAAAATCTGTCTCACATGTTGTTCCCCTCATTGTCTCTTCCCAATTTAAATCCTACATCAGCTTAGCTGCTCTATGCACCTGAACTGTTGTTAACAAAAATGTGAACAGTTCACAAACTGTATGGCTTTCAGTCAGAAAGATTATTAGTCAGAAAAGGTGCTAATGGACTCCCTGATTTCTTATTAGCATGTAGAGTATATATGCAGTTTATGGCCCATTAACACCAGGGGCCCATCTTGATGATGGATCCTAGGATCAAGAGAGATGGGACACAGACAATTCCTCCCCTTCCCAATTCCCTCTCCTCTTTCCGTTCCCTTTCCCCCACATCCCATAATTTTGTAAATATTGTTAAAGTTCAATGTTAAATTTTTATGTTATCTGTACACCACCCTGAGTCCTCCAGGAGAAGGACGGTATATAAATCTAATTAAATAAATAAATAAATAAATACAGGAAACCAGAGCTTCTGCAAGAAGGATGATTTCCTTATTATTTGCCCAACTTTCTCAAAAAAATTGGAAAAGTTATTAAGAAAGTGGGTTCTTCTTCCATGTCCAGATCAAACTTTAGAGTGCCACAATGAAGCTACCTTCTTGGCTTTATTGCTCACCAAAAATAAATCACTGTTGATACACGCATTTGGTATTAGCTGACATATCAGTAGATAGGACAGGCTCTGTCTCTCCCCACGTTCACACTGTGTTGTTATCCTCTTAAGACATACATGTCAGACACAAGACCCATGGGCCAAATCCAGCCCGTGACCCGTGTCAGTCTGGCCCATGGGGGCTGCCCTGGAGATAGCAAGGGGCCGGCCCCCACTGCCTTGACTCTGGCCCGCCCAAGCCTGCTGTGCAGTGCCGACTATCGCCTGAGCCAGGCTTGAGCCGGATGAAGACAATAGGGGAGGGTGCAGTGCAGCTGCCCAACTCCGAAATACCAACCGATCTGCTTTGGCCCCAAGATATATCTCTCTTTGCCAAATACAGTATGAACAATATGCTATGCCAGGTCGGCATCATCTAGAACTTTTGTTCTTTCTAGGCAATCAGTTTTTACTCTCAAGGTTATTTTACAAACAATTAGCAGGTGTTTTCTCTGATCTCAAAACCTCACAATTTTCTCTCATTTGCATCCAGAATCATATAGTTTGAATTGGGAAGCTCTATACAACATATTTTTAAAAAAATAAACCTCTCCTTTTTTTGTGATGCTCTGTGTTGTTAAAACACTTAAGCAGGTGGGATGATCAGTTCTGTGATCCCAGGATCTTAGAACATTCTCTCTTCTCCACCCAAAGACACATCGTTAGAGTTGGCCAACTCTATATGTCCTATGAAACAAACAAACAAATCACTTTTTTTGTGTGGTACTTTATGCCACTTTTCATAATACCATTGCAATTTTACATTGCAAATGTCAACAACTGTTGTTCTGTTGTCTGTCTGCCTGTCTGCCATGTCTGTCATGCCTGCCATGTCAGTCTGTCATGCCTGCCTGTCTTACATCACCCAAAACAAAAAACAGTAAAATGAAAGAAAAGAAACCTGGCCATCTGGAATAAACAACCCAGCACATCCAAAGAAAACTAACAGAGGCTCAAAAACTGCTGTAACCCTAGGCCTGGGAGTAGAGCCAGGTGTTCAGAGACTTGCAGAACAGCTGCAAGGAGCCATATGGATTTTGAGATGGGAAAGACATAAAAATTATACTACCTAAAATAAGATCCATCAATTTTGAAAAAAGAGATAACACTAAGCTACACCCAGAAGCGTGACAAAAGGGGAGGGGAGGGGGAGGAGTGCATGAAGCTTCCAGCTGTAGGTAATCGATTTAAGTAGTTTTTCTTATTTGGTGCCCTTCACCTGAGGTCTTAGGCCAGAGATCCAACTTCAGGATATCATATATTTGCTTCATTTCATATATATATATAACATAGCACATAGTCTTGTTATATGTACTTATATGTACAGATAAACAATACATATCACTTTTATTAAAACCATATTGATTAATAAAATTTGTGTTAAGCTTTTATTCTCTGCACAGGATAACACTTACACTACTTTGTTATAAACAGTGAAAGATAAAGGCCACACAGAACACACACTTTACCTTGTGAGAAGTCCTCCATCAGGGTTCCCAGATCAGGGACAACAAGTTCCATCCAAGATATGAATACATTCTAGGTCCCTTTAACAACTTACGTATTTTGCAGGATAGCAGAAAAATATGTAGTAGCAAAATAATAACCGGTATAATTATTTGTATATGTACTTCTCCCTTTCCTTTTAACTCACTCACTTTTTTTAGCAAAACTTGTAAGCTACTTTAATGAAAGCCATCTCTGCTGTATTTAGGAAGGACCTTCTTAAAGCCAACAGAAGTCAGAACAATCAAGAAGTCAATTACAAAGGTGAGAACTGCTCCCAACCTCTTGGCTTCCCAGAAAGATATTAAAACTTGACTTTGTCAGCTGGCCTAGAGGGGGTTGCTCATTGCTGGAGGTGGTTGATGAATAACAAGATCTTATCTCCATCCTATCAATATCCTAGTTCTGACTTCAGTATAATTTTAATTTTTTTAATCTGTTTAGTTTTAGTATTTTACTTATTTTTCTACTTTATGATTTGTAAATTGCCGAGGATCACCTTAAGTTTAATAAATAAATAAAAATAAACAAAACAGCTAAAACAAGGGAGAAACTTGTATGCATGTATAATATAAGACAAAAAAAAAGATGGGGCAAAGAATAGATCAAGAAAATTCTGATTATTGGATAAGCACTTAAATATTACTAATAGACCCTAGAACCAAACTAGAAGAAATATATACCGTATTACATTGATTATAAGACAGGTTTTTTTTCGTATTTTGGTGTCCCTGTATTCAGGGTACGCCTTATATTTGATGTCTTACCAGAGTAAAGTGTATGCTTGTTTGCTCTAGGGGGGAGGAAAGGGAAGAGACCCAGAGGGGTCTCCTCCCAAGCTGGGGTGGACAGCTGGGGCGTGAGGCTTGCCTGACAACTCAGCTGTTCGCCGGCGGTGCGCTGACCAGCTGAGGGGTGGTAGAAAGAAAACCTCTCATTGAAACTTTTAGATAAAGCCAGGAGGCAGCAAGGATGAGCAGGAAGCAACAGTGGTCTCCCCCCGCCGTCTCCTGGCTTCTGCTTGCTGGCCCACACGCCAGCTCTCCAACCTCCATAGCCCTCAGATCCGCTGTACATCTCGCTGGCCCAGCTGGCAGTATGTGAAAAGGGAAGGCAGGGTAGGACAGGCCCGGAGGAGGAAGAACCTACTGCCCAAACAGCTTTCTGGGGTGGGAACAACGATCGGCCCTCTCCAGGAGCAGTGCAAGTACTGCAATAGCCCCACTTCTACACTTCACATGCTAGAGACCCGCGATTGGCTCTGGCTGCTCTGCGGGGAACCCCGGGAAGACATTGGTGGAGCCCCCTTCCCTGTTCTCTTAAAGCCATTGTTCAGGAGCTGAAATCCTGTTCTGCCCCATATCCCAGCTGTCCACCCCAGCTTAGGAAGAGATCCCACTGGGTCTCTTCTGTCTCCTCCCCCACTACACTGCACTTAAAGGAAAACCTATTTCTATTTCTAACTAAGAAAAATAAGGGTGTGTCTTATAATCAGTGGCCTCTTATAATCAATGTAATGCGGTATATAAGATACTACAGGTAATCTTTAACTTAAAACTATTCATTCAGTGACCATTCAAGGTTACAAAGGCACTGAAAAAAGTGATTTATGACTGTTTTTCATACTTACGACAATTGCAACTTCCCCATGGTCATGTGATCAAAATTCAAACACTTGGCAACTGGCATGTATTTATGACAGTTACAATATCTCAGGGTCATGTGCTCATCTTTTACGGCCTTCTGACAAGCAAAGTCAATGGGGAAGATGACAATGAACAATGTCATTACTAATTCTGCAGGGATTCATTTGATAACTATGGCAAGAAAGGTCCTAAAATGGGACAAAACTCACTTAAGAACTGTCTCACTTAGCACAGAAATTTTACAGCCCAATTGTGCCAATAAATTGAGGATTACTCAGAGACCAGATGAAGACGTTATGAGGGTTTGAGGGGAAATTTTAAAACTCATATTTCATGACCATTTCAGTTCCGTAAATGGAGTCAATAGAAAATAGATAGGCCAGCTGGTATAGAATTATAACTAGCAATCCAATCTACATATTTGTCACTGTTTTTCTTTTTCATTTTTCTTCCTAGTTACTGGATTCCTTACTTACTCAAAGGTAAGAAACTATATGACATTTCTCTGAGCTTGCAAATTGTAAGAAATGTGAATAAAATAAATCATATCTTCAAAATTCTACTTCATTAAATGCTCTTCTTTGTGTATATTGTGCAATACAAGCAAATGGCTAGAACAAAATAAGTTTTTTGCTGTTTTGTTTTTTCTATAACTCTTTGAACACAGACAAGCAAATCTGAAGAGAGATTGATTAGACGTCTAACAGATGTCTAAACAGACATCTTTCCAAATCATGTCTTTTGACTACAGGCATCATAGAAAGAAGAAAAGAACAATTTGGGATAACAGATAATACTTTTTTTTTATTTGAATGTGTTGTGACATCCTGTTGTTTATAAAATATAAGAAATTCAAATTCAATCTATATTATTCAATGCTAGACTGGAGTACATTTTCTTCACAGAATCTTTTCTAAAATGACTGAAAGAAACATAAACTTCCTCTATACTTGTGGGATCAAAATATTAAATATTTTCTTTTTTTTGTAAAGTTTTTAATTCTTTTTGTATTAATTAAAATGATGTAGTTTCCAGCAAACCTGCTGTTTGAGTATACATCTTATTCAGCTTCCACATTCTTTTGGTTACAATTTTTTTAAATGTAAAAAATATCAGTGTCACAATATTCCATCCATAATGTAGATAAAGACAATCACAATATCTAATTTAAGTTTCAACAATAAGAATCTAAATATACATCTTATTCATCAATTTGGTTTCCACATTCTTCTGTTTACCAATTCACTTATACAAAAAATGTCAAACAGTGTTCCCTCAGTAAGGCATGTAAAAGCAATCACAATATCTAACTTAAATTTCCACGTTGAAAATCTAGATATGCGTCTTATTCATCCTTTAAGTTTCCACATTCTTCTGTGTGCAAATTTATTTATATTAAAATTATCAAGCATTATTTCATCAATCAAAAATTAAATTGTAGTATACTTACTTCTCATATTTCATTTAATGATTTTTTAAACATTTCCTACATTATACATAACATTTACATCATCAATTTAATTTTAATCATATCTTTCACTACTGCCCAAATTTAATTTTAATCATACTTCATTTGGATTTAATAAGAACAGTTCTAATTGATTCCATCTACTATTTATGCTATTATATAGCATTTGGTTTATTTCTTCATTATAATAGATTTCAATTATAAAAACATTTACTAAATTTCAAAAAGAAAGAAAACATTCACTTAATATTTCATTCCAATCAAATGTTAATTATACTGTACTCTTACTTCAATAACAATTCTAATTTTTATCATATTTCATTTGAGGTTTTTACCTAATTACATTATTTATAATCGTTTTCACAATACAAACATTCATTTAATGTTACATTCCAATCAAATAATAACTTGCACTGTACTCTTTTTTCTATGTCAATTCTAACTTTTATAATGTTTCATTTAAGTTTTTTTAAAAAAAAACTCAGTTTCATACATTTATTTATAACATTTATACCATCAATTCTAACCATATAAACCTTTATAGAAATTACTATGGTACTATTTAAATTTATTTTAATGGTATTTCATTTTCATGAATTCTAATTTCACATATTGTTTATAATTTTTAAACCACAATTTTGAAAAATTCTGTCTATTGTTTATACCTTTACATAATATCCATTTTACCTATAATCATCTTTTATTTAATATCTTCTACCCAATACCTTTTTGAATAAAATTTTGTCCATCATATGCCTTTCCTGCTTGTGTCTTCTTTTGTTCACCTTCATCTTTACTTCTTCTTTGCCCTTCTTCTGGGAATCTTTGTCTTTGTTTGAATCTTTGTCCATCTGGTTAGAGTTCCTTTTAGGGATAATCCTCTATAATTTAATCCTCTGTAATGTAAATTTTTAATCTTTAAGTCCTCTTTTTGGAAAAGTCTTTGGATTTTTTTCCTCTCTTCTTTGAGATCTGTGTTGAGTTTTGAATTTTAATTTCTTGTTATTTATACATTCTCATCTCTTTTCTTGTAATTCTTGCATCTCCAGCTTTTCCTTTTGTTTTCCTCACACTGTTATTCTTATTGCTAATCATTTTTCTCTTCTTTTTAATTTTTATAATTCTTTCAAATAGTTTGTATTCTTTTTTTAGTCATTTCTCCCCCAAAGTTGTTGTTCTTATTTATCTCTGCTCTCGTCTTGTTCCCTTCTGCTTTCTTCTTTCTTCAGTCTCTGTATCAATTTCTTCCCTGGTTGTAATGCACGATCTAATGCCATTTCTAATTTTTGTGTGTGTTACTTTTCAAAGCCCCTTTAGAAACCTCTCAAATTTTTTTCTTTAATTTATTTCCTTCTGACTCTCACTTCACAATAAGTCGCAATTTTCTTTTCTTCTTTTCTGAAATTTTATCTCCACTATTTTCCTTTTTCTTTACTTTTTTCAGGAAAATACACCTAAACCCACAAGTTGCTGTCAAATTAGCTGTTCTGTGGCTTAGAAAAAAACACGTGGCTCTGCTTTTGTTTCAGCTCATCTGCAGCTGGGGCTGCTTGCAGGCAGTCTTTCTCCCGAATGTTTGAAGGGCTTCTCCTTTCAGCAGACTTGGCCGCTGCCTGATCCTGTCTCATGGAAGTCCCTTTTTCTTTCATCGCCTCTACAGGGCAACCTTTGGACCTCATGGGGTCCCCGGGCAGGGGGAATTCAGACTTGGAGACCGGACATCGATCTCTCAGCTTGCTTGTCATGACATTGAACCGGAGACTCCCTTGGGGTTGCCAAAATATTAAATACTAGCTATTGGTACCCATGCTCTACTACGGGTTTGGTATAATTAGCCACATATGCCCCGTGGAAAGCACTTTGCAGGCCTTGTTTGGCCTCCCCGCCACACCCACACCCCTGGCTTTTTTTGCATAGAATGAGAGCAATAGGTTTTTGGGGAGGAGTCGGACACCATAAGTCTTTTCAGAATCATTATTCAAACAGTAAAAAAGAGCAAAGAGGCTTCTCAACTGTTTTGAGACCTTGTCTGGCCCTGCCCTCCCTGTTTTTTGCTCTCACCTGCATTGCTGCCGTAAATACTGGTTCAATCACGGCCTCCAAACAGTTTTCCGGCATGGAGAAGCAGTTTTTTGCCGTCTCCTGACCTGATGCTCCTAACCCTTCCATTAGTACTGTTCAATGAAAAATTCAAAACCAAACAGGGAAGCTGCAAAAGCCCTCCAATCAGGAGAGGCTGCAAAAGCCCTCCAATCAAAAGAGGCTGCAAAAGCCCTCCAATCAAGAGAAAGGAAACAAACCATATTTTGTCCAATCACAGCCTCTGGAATTAAAAAATTGAAATAACTCATATAAAAATTAATATTTTAAAAATCCTTTCTTAGTGAGCACCTAGATGCCAAGATGAACAGCTCTACCAAATTTCAGGTTTGTATCTTTAATAGTTTGAGAGATCTGGTGATGAATCTGTGAGTGGTATTTTGCATTTATATATATAGATAAGGCATTTCTTACATAGTAGTTTTGAAAATATGTATGAACCTTAGTCTTACCATACTATACAAATGCATTCCATCCTAACTGTAGGTCATACCCTTCTAAGTACAATATTCTCTTATTTCTTAATAAAATCCATTCTTTGATCCATTTAAGAGCAGATGCTTGGTGGTATAAATTCCAATTCGGTAATCTCAAACCTCTTCTCCTTTTATCATCTTGCAATATTTTCAACTTGATTCCTGCTTTCTTACCCTGCCATATCTGTTTCGTAATTGTATTTTCCAACTCATCAAAAAAAATTCCCTACATTTATTGGTATTGTTTGAAAAAGAAATAACATTTTTGGCAGGATATTCATTTTGATTGTGGCTATTCTTCCTAGTAATGAGAGCTGTACGTCTTTCCATCTCTCCAAATCAGTCTTAATCTGATTTAACAGTCTGTCATAATTGTCTTCTTTCATTGTTGAGCAACTAGTTGTTAAATATATTCCTAAGTATTTTACTTTTTTCCTTGAACTAATTAATGCCTATTTTTTTGTGGGGAGGGGTGACTGACCATTAAATAAACCAGAATACTTTTGTGCTGGTGACTGCCTACATTTGCTTAACACATGACATTTGCTTAACATATAACAAACTGATGCTTTATATTACTGCCAGTTTTTCAATTTATTCCTATTATCCCTCCCAACCCAGTTCTTTCTTCACACTGCAATTAGATATCCAGCTGACTTTCTCTTCACTCTGTTAGTTTTGTGTACTGTATGTGTATTCAGTTTTTATTTCCTGTATGTGGATACTTCAGATTTGTCACTAATGAACAACATCCTGCTATTTGCAGACAAATTCTTTTGAATTCTGATTCCAGTGTCAATAGTTTGGAGAAAATTATATTAATTACAGATTTTTGGCAAAAAGATCTGATTCTTTTGTCCAAATTGTTAATTATTTCATTTTAAAAAGCATAATTGAGACATCCTGCTGCAGAATTCTGTGTGTTTCTTCCAAATACTATTTATACGTTCTATTTTATAAGGATCTAGTTTATAGAATGTAGGCATTCTATAAAAGTTATATTAATGTCCTTCCTGAAATCAATCTATATAAAAGGCATTTTACCAAGCACTTTATCAAATAGTGACTAAGTGATTCATCTGCCTTTCATTTAATACATATTATCATGTCTCACTTATGCATGCTTGTTGTAATTATTTGGAATTCTTCCACAGAGAAAAAAGCTTTCAGTGAAAAGCTACAGTATTCCATTATTTCTTTCTTTCTAGAATGTTTGTAGAAAGAAAAGAACAGAGGCAGTAGGATAGTATGTACTGCAGGATGACATTGTACAGATGCATATGCCCTGTCATAAACTTTATAAATGAGGCAGATCTACTGCATGAAAATTTTGTGGGTAGAAACACCCTTAGTCAATAACAATAGCATTTAGATTTATAGTGCTTTACAACACTCTCTGAGCAGGTTACACAGTCAGCATATTGCCTCCAACAATCTGAGTCCTCATTTTATCGACCTTGGAAAGATGGAAGGCTGAGTCAATCTAGAGCCTCCTCAGGGTTGAACTCCAGTCTGTGCACTTAATCACTGTTCCACCAGGGCTCAGTCAAGATTAACATGGTATGGTTTTCCTGATTCTTCACTTCATTTTAAAGAGAGAAACACTTTCCTTTTTTATTTCCTATAGTCAAATAAACAATAAAATAAATATAATTATATGTGTATCCCTGTTTTCCATCCTGTTCAGATCTGGGCTTCTCTCCTGCTCTTCCACTATGAGCATCATTTCTGCTGGAAGATGATATGTTAAGTTATTTATTTCCAGCAATTTGATCACTTTTGTGCCAGTAGTATATTTTTTAGCACCTACAGCTTGTTCTGATAAAAACTCTGACGTAAACCAAAAAATAACATTTTGTTCTGCAAACAGATTTTCTTTATGTCTACTCAAAGCGCAAAAGCCCTACATCTTGATTTTAAAAGTAATTAAACTACTGAGCTGGATTTTACTGGCAGAAGAAAACTTGTTCCTTTCCTTTTTCTTTTCCACACTGAATAATTTCTGCCTTGTATAAAGAAGGTGCTTGGTTTTTTGGAGTTGATTTACTACCTTGTGATAATATCAAATGATCAGGGCGAGACAATTTCTTTCAACAATAAGGGAACTTTTTTTAGGAATAAACCATCTGTACGCTAAATTCAGTTATTAAATAATCAAAATAAGGTGACCTCAACTAGATGCCTTCAGAGGGTTATCTTTAAGGACATGCATTATTTATTTATTTATTAAAATTTTATGCTACCCATGTCCCCTATAAGGTGACTCTGCATGGCTTGCAAATTATAGAAACAAGTAGAAATAGTTAAAAGATTAAAACAAACCAGCATTAAGATGTTATTAAAAACTGTACTAAAACTGCCTACAAGAGCCAAAGGATTATTGGGCCAGGAATGAGGTCCTCTTATCCCACCAGCCACCTCCATCAGTGAATGCCACCCTCAGGTTCTCAGATCAACAGGCAAATCCGGTTTTGGTCAGAAGGCCAAAAGGAAGGGGACAATTCTCAGTTCTGGTGGTAGGATGGTCCACAGGAAGGGGGCACAGTAAAAAAGACTCTTCTCCTTGATCTTGCCTGCTTCAATTCCTTAGCAGACAGGATCTGTAGCAGTCCTCTTCCACTTGCAAGTATAGGTAGCCTTGCCTCATTTAACTCTATGAATCTTGCTTTATAATTGGTGAATTCATCTTTTCCATTAAATTGGACAGAGTTTTCTACAAATGGGCTAGGTACTCAGCAAGAAAAGAATGTCAATTCAGAACCTGGAAAGAAAGGAGGTAAAAAAGGAGGCACAAAATTCTGGAATATGCCTCAAGAGAGTTTACAGTCCAAATATCAATATGCTTTTAAAATAAATGGATGGCTATATGAAGAACGGTGAACATTACTGCATTTCTTTGCATGTGTGAGAAGACATCAGCTCCCACAATATGTACAGCCACTGTTCTTGCTTGGCAAGGCTGAACAGAAAGAATTGGAGAAGTTAAGGCAATGATTTAACCATATTGAACTAGTGATGTCCAAATGTAACACCAAAGAAGATTTAATTTGCCAGGACTATAGGAATTTCGTTATATGTTACACAAAGATTCCTACGTTCTTTTAAGCAACTCAAAGCAACCTGTGTGGTTTTCCCTACTAATAGCTTGTCTTTACAGCACTTAGAGAGACAACAGCAGTGCTATAGGAAGCTTCATGGTTTGGTAGGAATTTGAACCTGAGTCTCCCAAGTGCTAGCCTGATTAGGCTCTGTTTTAGGCCCAGCACTCTTCAACATCTTCATCAATGATTTGAATAAGGGGATAGATGGGGAACTCATCAAATTTGCAGATAACACCAAGCTGGCAGGAATAGCCAACACTCCACAAGATAGGCTTAAGATACAGAAGGATCTTGACAGACTTGAGTGTTGAGCAGTATCTAACAAAATGAAAGTCAATGGTGAAAAAAGTAAGATTCTACATTTAGGCAAAAAAAAAAACCCAAATGCACAGGTATAGTATAAGTGGTACCTGGCTCAATAGTATCAACTATGAGAGGGATCTTGGAGCCTTAGTGGACAATCACATAAATATGAGCCAGCAATATGCTGCAGCTGCCAAAAAAGTCCACACAGTTCTAGGCTGCATTAACAGAGGGATAGAATCAAGAGCACGTGAAGTGTTAATACCACTTTATAATAACCTTGGTAAGATCGCACTTGGAATGTTGCATCCAGTTCTGGCCGCCATGAAGTAAAAAGGATGTTGATACTTTAGTTAGAGTGCAGAGAAGAGCAACAAAGTTTATTAGGGGACTGGAGGCTAAAAAATGTAAAGGACAGTTGCTGGAATTGGGTATGTCTAGTTTAATGAAAAGAAGGACTGGAGTGACATGATAGCAGTGTTCCAATACCTCAGGGGTTGCCACAAAGAAGAGGGGGTCAAGCTATTCTCTTGAAGGCAGAACAAGAAGCAATGGATAGAAACTAACCAAGGAGAGAAGCAACTTAGAACTAAGGAGAAATTTCCTGGCAGTTAGAACAATTAACCAATGGAACAATTTGCCTCCAGAAGTTGTGAAGGCTCCAACACTGGAAGTTTTTAAGAAGAGATTGGACAATCATTTGTCTGAAACGGTATAGGATTTCCTGCCTGAGCAAGGGATTGTACTAGAAGACCTCCAAGGTCCCTTCCAACTCTGTTATTCTGTTAATTCTTCCACTACTTAGAATAAAGGAGTAATGGAAAAAAACCCATGACAATTATTGCCATTATTGTAGGAACAATGGCTGTAAACTGACGCAAAACAAATGCAGAACTAGAACTCTTTAGGCTGTTATATATACTTTTTAACTCATAAATATTGTACAGTGAAAGCTAGTAATAGCTTCAGTAGCAGTGGAAAGGTCATGTAAACAGTAAGGGGGTAGAAAATAAAGTGTTAGCGATAGCTTTTGATTTGATTGAAAGGTTAAGAAAGACAAAATATTTCTCATATCAAACATTACAGAAGGCATTCAGACTGCTCCAAAGTTCCCAAGTGTGAAATGTTCATGTAATTCTGCCATTGTTTTATAAACAGGCCATCGATCTGATACACATCGGTCAGGAGGTAGAGAACGAGGCCGATCCAAGGAACGAAGGCATCTGCTCTCTCCAGATATCTCCCGTTGCAACTCAGAGGAAAGGAATCCACAAGCAGATATTGATTCTCCGGAGCGACATCACTCCAGATCTCCCAGTGAAGGCAGGTCACAAACTCCCAACAGACAGGTGGGTGTAAAACTGGCAAAGATCAGGAGAAATTATCTGAAAACATTGGTGAAATGTTTGGAGCAACTGCTATCTTTTTCTAATATACTACAAGGAGCCTTTCACAAATGTTCGCTTCCATTTTTGACTAACTATAATATTTAATACCAGATATAATAAAAATTAGTTTTAGTTACGGTTCACCAGAACAGGCTTCAAACTATAATTAAGATCAGTCACAATATACAATTTTTAAAAAGGGTTCTTTTGTTTTGATTAACATTTTGCATTGTTTCTTAAATATAAATGGAAGCTTCCACTCTGTTTTGCATGGCCATGTTAGAGAGGGCTGTGAAATGCACAAAGCAGCTTTTGACAGACTAATTGGTTTTCATTGACTTAACATGGGGTGAAATTCTGTCAAAAATTAAATTGAAGATATTTATGTATAAAAGGCTAGAACAAGCTGGAAGAATATTACAACAATATGGAGAGCAAACAAGGATCCATCCTTTGGTCCCAGGTCTCAAGGGCTGCCTCTGTAATGCATTGTTTTGGCTAGGGTGAGCAACCTGCAGTTACTATGAGATCTGTGTGACATAATGTGTTGGTGCATCCTACAAAGTGGCTCTGTAGGCAGCACCGAAGCTCAGAGAGGGCCTCATGGAGCCCACAGATTTCTGTTATGGTGAAAGTACATCTCCTTAATTGCCATGAAAATCTCCACTCACTCTCTAAATTGTAGCAGCAAACTGTTGCCCTTGAATTTCAGTGTTCAGGCCCTTAAAATGTTTAAATAATACAGAAAGACAGATATCTGCAGGAAGTCAACAAAAATATCCAGAATGATAGAAATTCATGATCGTTATATTAAGTTTCAGGGGGCACAATGATTCAGCGGTTAATGACACTTATTTTGTCAGCTGGAAAGCTGACAACCTGGAGTCGAGACCCAAATCCCATGCGATGGGGTGAGCTCCTGTTACTTGCTCCAGCTCCTGCAAACCCAGCAGGTCAAAAGCATGCAAATGCAAGTAGATCACTAGGTACCACTTCAGTGGGAAGGCAACATTATTCTGTGCACTTCAGCATATAGTCATGCTGGCCACATGGCCATGGAAATGTTTTCTGGCAACGATGGCTCCCTCAGCTAAGAAATGAGATGAGCACCACCCCCTATAGTCAGACACGACTGGACAGCCAAAACATTTGCCCTTATATTAAGCTTCAGCATTATTTTAAATTGTGCCTTTTCTATATTTTTTGTCAAATGCCACACTTGACTCATAAGTGGATGGAGTGCTGGTTTCTTCAGCTCAGGAAAGATTAGTCAACAGATACAAAGTGTTGTCCGCCCTTCCTGCCCTTCTGAGCAGAATCTTTAGTTGGGGCAGGGCCTGGTGTCCGCTAAACATCCCAGAACTCTGTATCCAGCTTTTCCCTTTCTTGCAGGGCACAGGCTCCTTGAGCGAGAGCTCCATCCCTTCTCTGTCTGACACCAGCACACCAAGGCGAAGCCGCCGTCAACTCCCTCCAGTGCCACCAAAGCCACGACCCCTCATCTCCTACACTGCTATGATGCAGCACTGTGGTGACACCTCCCCACCACCTGACGACAGTGAGGGGGGCTCCCCTCTGCTTTCTGGGACTCTGGAGACAAACAATACCTGCTTGACTGAGTCTTCCAGCTCCCTCCAGGGAAAGCAGAGTCTTCTCTCCACTCCTCAACGCTACATCTCAGAGCCTTACCTGATGCTTCAGGATGACTCCCATGCTTCAGACTGTGGTGAGGAGGAGACACTCACTTTTGAGGCTGCTGTGGCCACTAGCCTTGGCCGCTCCAACACAATTGCATCGGGCCCTCGCTCTAGGCATGGTTGGCAGATGCCCAATGGGCATTACCGAAGGAGGAGAAGAGGAGCATCACAAAGCATGATATATGGGGCTAGCATCGAAGTACTAAGTGATACTGAAGAAGATGACAAGTGCTAGAAGCTACTTCCACTCCCCTGTTCCCTTTGATGCATGCTGATTGCCACATTTGAAATGAAATGAAATGGAAATCAAATGCAGGAAAAACAGCCTTTGTGCAAAACGAAGTCAACTCACAGCTTCTTTGTCTCCCTTCTTTTCTTTTGCACAGAAAAGGTGCACCGGCTTGTTAAATGACAGTGAAACAGGGCAACAGCAACCTTCATCACAAAGCCACTTGATGCGGTATCCCCCAAAGCCAAGAGTAAGGAGGGTGGAATTTACTGGAAAAACAGAGCAAACAATAAGCTAAAGACTGAGGGTTTTTAGAGCATCATTTTCCTCCCTCCCCCCAGAAAGAAGAACCTCAGGATTTATGGTCATGGGTGGAATCATGTGAGAGAATCAGGGCTTGAGGAAGGCCTTATCTCTCTTCGTGATCCATCCTACAGGTTGACTAGTAGGACCAGTGAATTCATTGCTGGAACTACCGGTATGCGGAGCTGCTTCAGGGTGAGATCCCAGCGATGGGTCCTTTTGCTGTCCTCTAGACAAGCTGGCCCATTTTTCAAAAACAAAAGAAACTACTAACCTTAAAAAGACTTTTTAAAAGAGAATAGGGTGAAAGGAAGGGAGCATAACCTGGGTAAGAGTGAGGAAAATATTTGGTTTAATGAAACCAGCCTGGTGCATAAAGTACCACTATCAATGTGGTAAAGGAAAACATCGTTGTGATCCTAAATGTACTTAATTCATCATTCTAGGGCATCTATTCTGAGTTTAGAAGGAGTGGAAAGTATGTATATGTAGAGATTTATTTTAATACATTGGTAAAGGCCAGGACTAAGGCTATATGTTGCTGACCTCAGAGATAGGAAGTATTTTTACTCAAACTCTCCAAATACTTACCCGAGACCTCCTCCCCAAAAGAATGCTGTATATTGCTGGCATCTCCCAGCCTAGTAGTAAGGGCTTTATGGAGAACACTGGTGCTGATCTTCTCCTTAAATAAGCTTTAAAGTTACTTTTAATTTGGTAAGATGTTAGGGGACCATGCCAACGCTGAACCTTTATGTTTCAGGAGAGTTGAGTTGGCTTAGGAAAAGGATCTGGTGGGAAAGTTTCTACATTTGCTTTGCTTTGCTTTTTTTTAATCCTGAGGCCCACCAGATGTTCTGGGATAGAACTCTCATCCACTCTATAACCTCCCCAGGAAAAAAGAGCAGTAATCAAAAACACCCCAACTAATTTGTATGGGAAGTCCAGCAAGCTCAGTAGTTAACAATGGTAACTTTTCCATCCATGAAAGAACTCAACACAGGGTCGAGGTGATTTCACTCACCCATCCCCTCGTGTTTATTTTAGACCATTAAGACAGCGGGTGGATACACGGTCTCATCCTTTTTAGATAACTGAAAATAACTGCTATTTTAATTGGTTTCTCAAAGGGCCATTTGACCCCAAAAGCAGCAAGCCAAGCTCCCTAAAGAAGCTGAGCATGGTTCTTCTTAGGGAAAAGCAAAACAATGCCATCTTCCTTTTTTCAGAGCAGGGTAACCGTCTCCTGAAGTTCAGCTAGATTAAACAATTGCCCTCAGACCAATTAACAGAACAACATAATTATGAGAGTTAGAAGGTGCCTTGGAGGTCTCCTAGTTCACCCCCTTTCTCAATCAGGAAACCTTTTACCATTTCAGACAAATGGTTTCCAATCTCTTCTTTAAAAACTCCAGTGCTGGGGCACTCACAACTTACGGACGTACTAAATCTGATTTGGTTTTTCACTTTAAAAATTTGTCTGGGAGTTACTGATGGGAAATGTGTAATGTAAGTGGTTGCACATGCAGAAAGGCTTGCTTACATTTTCTACAGAGGCTGTTTTTTTAAGGAGGAAAAGAACGTGGTACTTTAAAACTGATTTCTTTTTTTCCTAGAGATATTTTTTCATTTTACCACATTCTCTGATCAATTCTCACATAATACAGGGATATCTTAATACTTTCCTGCAATCCTAGATTTCATTCTCCACCATACCTCTTCTTCATAGATGAGCTGCAGTGTAGCTAATCTGCTAACCTATGCCTCTAGCAATCATTATTCCATTCCAGAGAGGAACAATGAGAAAGAAGCACTTTTACAGAGCAATCCCAAGAAATGATGATGGACAGGGAATCCAACTAATAGGGTGGCACAAAGTTATCTGCAGAATATTGTACATTAAAAAAAGGCAGAGAATCAATCTCACTATTGTGGCGGCCATCTTTCTCCTTTTGCTCACCCCCTGCAGAAGGCCCTGGTGTGCATGAAATAGTTGGATGACTCGACTAGTGCATTGTTGGTGCTTACTCATTGCATTTGAGTGTTTAGGTTCATTTGTTTTCCTTGCCGGTAACACTTGAAATGAAAATGCTAAAGCTACAGGTGGTGTTTGTGCTTTTCAAATGCTGCTTTGGGGAGAAACATAAGAGCTTGCTTATACATTTTTAGCCATAGGTAGAGCTGTTAATTCTGAACTGCCTAGTAACACCTATCCAGGTTTCTTTAGTGGAGTCTTTGACCAATTCTGCCTGGAGTTACCAGGGATGGAACCTGAGACCTTCCAGTTTTTAAACATATCCTGTCTCTTTAAACTTAATATGGTTCAGTGATGATACAGGAGTTTTGAATGAAAAAAGCCACATTTCCCAAACTGAATCTGGAACAGCCTGGCTTATAGAAAGGCATAGACAGATCTGGCAAAAAAAGTACAGCATTCTAATTTTGATCTGTGACCCAGTCTAAACTAGCACACAGTTTTTTGCCTCCAATATTAAGATCAGGGAATTCTTCTCTTTAGCCTATCTTTAGCCTAGTTAGCACCTACTTTCTGCTCCCTCCCTTTTATAACTCTATATCAAGGATTGTCTCCTCACACTAGGATGCATGCCTGGGCCTTGAGCTGCAGGGGGACACCCATCCACAGGCATCGCCTCTGAGTGGGTAGGACCCACATTCCTGTTGCCAACTCATGGGGATGATCAGTATCTGCTTCATCCTTTCTCTCAAGGGCATGGGTATGCCCAACCCTGACTTCAGGTGGGAAAAACCTGTGCTGCTTAAAATTGTTTTTTTTTAAAATTAAGTTTCTGTAGAAGAATTGAGGGATCTTGTCTAAATTACTGTAACCAGATAATATAATATCCCAGGATTCCTAAAAGAAAAGCAATGATAGTAAAACCAAATCAGATCTGTTTGGTCATTATGTGAGTTAATCTTAGACATTTTTTTCCCTCAGATTTCAATCTATTTCTGCTTGATCATGGATCTGAAATATTAATAAGATTTACAAAATGAAGCACAATGTGTCCTTTAGCTTTCTTCATATCAAAATTAATAATGGTTTATACTGCATACTATAAACAGCATGACAGGATTATAAGATATTTTAGTGAAATTTATACAGTCTTATCCCCATCTTCTTGGAACAGCTACAATAGTCAGCAGTTCTCTCCCAAAAATATACCTAATTGCCATACCAGATTTTCAAAATCATTTCACAAAATATTTCTACCTCAGTAGCTCCACCCTACCCCAACGTGTATTTTATATTTTATCGTTACTTCATACAGCATATGGGAACATAAATGCTAAAATTGATATCACATTTCTGTTTTAAATCTAGGACTATCATATCTGGACTGCAAAAAAACAAATGAACTCTAGATGACAGCAAATAGATACTTTGCTACCCCATAATGGTCACACAATGTTTTGTATTCCTATTGTTCTATTTATGCCATAATCACCTTTCATTCCATTTTCACTTTCGTCAAATAAGGTTCTTTGAGGCAGTATGAAAATTCAGAAAGCTGGTTAAAGAACCTGAAAAGTAGCTTGAGTAGTGTATCTCTGATGCCATCTCCAATCTGCAAAATAATTTACAATCTTTCTTCAGCATTTCATGAAGTCTCCTGCTGACGTTTCTCTTCAAGGAGCTCTAGTACTGCCAGATTTTTATTTATTTAAATACTACTATTCTAAAAAAGATCAGCATTAAGGAAAGAAGGGACATTATTATGGGCATTATAGTAATTTTGTCCTCCAGGAAGGTGTCTCTATGTTACAAAAATAATATGGCACAATTTGTTTCTAGCTGCTTCTAAACAGTAATATCTACTTATATTTTACTTAGCAATTAGCAATTAAAAATAATGACCCAACCCCTTTTAGCTATTTCACGTGTTCTAGTGCAGGGGTCTCCAACCTTGGCAACTTTAAGACTTGTGAACTTCAACTGTGCTGGCTGAGGAATTCTGGGAGTTGAAGTCCACAAGTCTTAAATTTGCCAAAATTGGAGACCCTTGGTCTAGTGAACCATATATTTAAAGAAAAATTGATCCTTTACCATAAAATGTTTTATCTCAAGTGAATTCATTTGAATTAAAAGTCCATTCAAAGTCAATATTTGTGGCAGTGGAATACTATAAAAGTCATTCTTCACATGAAGCTATGTGTGCTCTCAGTGAAACATTTTTCCTACTGCTGGCTAACAGTGCTGTGGGAATGGAGAATTAACAGTCAAGGGAGTGCTTAGTCCTTCTGTACAATCTTTTGCTATTTGTCTTTCTCCACTAATTGATCACTAAAGGAAAAAAAGAAGTCATGAAATGACCAGGGGAAGAATATGATGGGGGTGAAGGACAATTAAGCATCTCCGTTTACTTCACCACACAGCTCTTATGATCCCTTCAGATGGACTAATGACATACAGTACACAGTACCTTTTCTTCATCTTTACCTTCAACACTTTATAGAACTGGTCAGCTGGACTAAGGAAAAGAAAGAGAGACTTCCTTGATCTTCCTCCTAGAACAGAGGTCTCCAACCTTGGTCCCTTTAAGGCCTGTGGACTTCCCATGCTGGCTGGGAAATTCTGGGAGTTTAGCCTTAAAGGGACCAAGGTTGGATACCTCTGTCCTAGAATATTGTACTTCACTTAAGCAAGGGTATTAACAGGTTCTTTCTAGCATCTTTCACCGAGATGCAGTTCTTCACATTATAAATCTGGGAAGGATCTCTTCCCTACCTTACCTACATTGTAAATAGGAGGGTTGGCATTTAAGTCTCGGTATGAGGCAATTTCTGATATGTTAGATTTTCTATACATAATAGAGATAATCTGTAGCAAAAAATATTTTGCATAATAGAATGGAAAGGAGAATTGTGGAAGAAGAAGTCTTATTTCCTGCTACTTTTAAAGTTGCCTCCCTTGGACTTCTTTTTTTTATTATGAATACAAACGTGTGCTAAGAAGCTTATGTAAGCCTATTTCGAATGTGTCCATCTTCATGGGATGTGGGGGGAACCATCTTAAGTGCACCACTGAAAGTTTTCTATGAAGGCTTTAACTGTTCCTAAACTTCAGAAAGAACATGAAATACGTTTCAAACATGAAATACGTTTGTGGAAAGTGTATTATGGTTCCATCTTTTTTTCTATTTATTTAAAAGTTTTAAAAAAGACAAACATGGTAAAGTAAACATAATAAAACAAATACAAGTTTAAACATTTTTTTCTCCCCCC
>JANHFO010001869.1:134512-144738 GCA_032468095.1 Pareas carinatus | reverse complement strand
GCTGGCTTATATGCCTTGAGGCCTGAGGCAATTAGGATAGGTGTGGCTCAGCTTGCAGTGCGTAAACCAACCAGTAGTGGTTCTTAAAGGGCTTACGTCCCGTATAACCCTAACACCATCTATAAAAATTATTCCATGTTCTAAAGTGTACCGATTCTTCTTTATCCTTCAATTTCAAAGTCAATAGACCAACCCTGTCTTAAGAATGTGTCAGAATAAGGTTGACTTGTAAACAAATCTTTATTTCACTCTAAAATAAAACTTTCCAGTGTACAGAACTTCTGTCACCAGCTACATCTTTTCTCATTCATGTGTAATAGGCTCAAAAATTATTTTTTCCATTCAATATATTAATCGGTTCCTAGATGTTCAGTGGTTATGAAGAACAACAGTTTTTGATTATGATTATGGCTCTTTAAGTGCATTCGTATATCTCATTTTTCTTTCCCATCCTCCAACTGATATCTCATTGGAGGAGAATTATAAGGGTATGCAGTAGGAATGGGAGAGGAAGCCTTTTCTGCTTAACATTTTATTTGTTTGTTTGTTTATTAAATTTCTATGCTTAAGTGACTGGTTAGTTATAGTAGCTCTAGGATGTTTTGAACAAAGATCTGTGTAGAGGAACAACAGGACTGTACACACTTTGAGCATAGTACAGAGGAAGTGATTTGGAGTTTGTAAGAAACTACTTGTCTTTTCTATTCATTAAAGCAGTTGCATCCTTTTTTCAGGATCATAACTATAAAAAATAGGCTATTTAAGACAGAATATTGGTACAGCTTTGAAAGCCATTAAGATTAGTGGCCATTGGCCTGCTTACATATTTAGCCAGCTCATTTAATATTCCAAGTCAAAATCATTTCTAACTTAATAAGTTAAAAGGTACCAGTCTCAACCCAAATTCCAGAAGATACTTGCCTTCACTGAAAAAAATGAACTTTTTTTTCCTCTTTATATTTTGTATCCATTCATTCATTCATTCATTCATTTCTGATCTCTCAGTTGAGAAACTCTGGAAATGTTATAAAACAATTAGAGCATTAGAAACATTAAACATTAAAAATTAAAACATTAAAATTAAAATTAACAATCCAGTTAGCAATCCATAATTGCTATGTTTACTCAAGGATCATCAGTCACTCAAGCTCTGGTCATCTCACATCTGAATATTGCAACATGCTATACATTGCACGTTTTATTATTATCCTGCACTTTTTCCTTTAAGAAAATCATATTGACTTCTTCTTGGGTTTGGTTAGTTCTTTTAGTTACCTGCCAATTGAGCTTCAGGTATTGTAGTTTTAAAGAAACTCCAGACTTCGCAAAGTTATTCTTGACTTTGTTTTTCCATCCCCTTTTCACCAGTTCTTTCATTTTTTTAGAGGCTTCCCAAAGTGAATTGTTGGACCTTTTCCCATGTCGTTTAATTTAATATAGATCTGCTCAGGGTTTCCTATCAGCTGCACAACAATATCTTAAATCAGATTATGGTTATCATTTAGGATTAAAATTGGTATCTCTTCCCATTTATTTGATTTCAAGGCTTGCTGTCCTGAGGGATAGACATTTAGGCTATTTAGAAATATGTAGAAAAATGTAGAAATAGAAAAAAGGCCTGGAACATCTAGTCAAGAAAATCAAAGAAGAAAGTGAGAATTTTGGTCTCTTCCTGAACATCAAAAAGACCAATTGACAGTGAAGAGTTAGAATGTGTGGAAAAATTCACTTTCCTAGGATTGTAGATCGCTCAAAGTGGTAAATGCAGCTGAGAAATAAAATGTTAGATTGCATTGGGTTGCACAATAATGATGAACATGAACTGAATATGGAAAAGCAAGGACATCTAGCAATCAAATGTAGGTTAGTCCACCCTATTGTATTCCCTGTAGCTTCGTATGGTTGTGAAAGTTGGACCTTAAAAAAGCAAGGCAGAAAGACCATTGGTTCTTTTGAGTTGTGGTGCAGAGAAGGTTCTTGCGTATTCTTTGGACAGCAAAGGTGACTAACAAGCAAGTATTGGAACGCATAGCAACAAACATGTAACTGGAAGGCAAAATCACAAAACAGCTAATCACTTGTTTTCACCATGCCATGTGGAGGAATTCACTGAAGAAAGGAATTGTGTTTGGAAGAGTTAGTGGTAAAAGGAAACCAGTGGTAAAAGAAACATGGTGGCTGGGCACCATCAAAGCAGACACCAGAAAAACTCAAAGAAGTAGTAAAAGATCAGAAGATGTGGAGAGACCTGGCCCATAGAATTGCCAAGAGTTGGACATGACTGACTCGATAACATCATCATTATCACAAATATTTTAAACTAAGTTAAGAGTAACTGAAATCCCTCATAATTAGAATATTCCTTTTGCATGCTCCCTGTTTTGATGTGCTATTCAAGATCATCTTCAACATTTTGATCACACAGGACATATATAGAGATCCAGTGTAGAACTGTGATCAGATGATGCCATTCCTAGAGGTTCTGTGGTGGAACCTGATATTTATATGTTTTATTGCATGTTGACTTCATATCTTTCACATATACATACAGGCGTATGTAAATATGCAAAGTTACATTGGTAATTGTGTAATTTCAATATCGGAGGATAGCCCTTCTCTTGCATTATGAGTAGTACGTACAGTATACACATGCTCTTTCGCTGTGGGATTGTGGGTAATTCTCAGTCACTTTGATATTCGAGTGCTTTGAATTACAAGCATATTCCCAGAACTAATTATGCTCGCAATCCAAGATTTTACTGTACTGTTTTTTGCTTGAAATTTTAAGCATAGATTCTAGCTGCTTAAGCAATGCCCACATCTTTGGATATATGGCACTTTTGTTTATATGGTTTTAGTTGGAATAATTCATTCTGAGCTATTCATTCTTATGACAATGCCTAATGTTTTATTTGAAAGTATTTTTTTAAGTTCAGAGTAATATTCTTAATATTGTGGCACATTCCAGTATAAGCCTATATGTAAGAGAGAAAAAGGTAGGACATTTCTTCTAGATAAATGTACATTAAAACCTCTTAGGGGTGAATTTTGGAATGTTATTCATTTATTTTCAGCTACCGGAACCAGAAAAAAAAACATGTCAAAATTTTAAAAGGTTTCAATTTTATATGTAGAAAGCAGTTTTCAGAAACAGGTTCAAGAAGTCTCTGTAGATTTGGCTCTGAATTGCAATCTAAAAAACTGTTTTTATTGATATTTGTGAATATTAGAAATTCTAGTAAAGTGTGGGAAATGTGTAACTGCATATATTCACTGGACTACGAATCCTAGCATCACTAGCCATCAGCGTTATTGTCTGAGCCTGTAGTTCAGCAATATCTGGAAGATTTGAAAATTCAAAGCCCAGTTTTATGGATCTATTTCCTGGTGGTCAAGAGTCTCTGAGAGAACAAGAAATTTTCTGGGTTGAGACGCGAATTTTTAGGATCTGGAATTTCTGAAAACTACATGATCACCTGTGAAGTCTTTTAAAATGGTAGAATAATGACAATAATGGAAACTGTTGTATCTTTACAATAGAACATATTCCCAATTTTCGTGTGGCATATTTAATTTTGATTATCCTTTGGTCTATAGCATTGAACTGCTACAGAGAACATTATTGTGTCTTGAGATGTAAGGGATAACAGTGTTCTAATCATTAATATCCAGAACATGGTAGATATAGCAGTGATAGTTATATTGGATGAGAATACAATTGGAGCATTGTCTATTTCTGATCTATCCCACACAAATAAATTTAGGTTGTTACAAATTAGGTGGCGGCATTACCCAAACTAAGTAACATCATCATTGCACATCATATATGTGCAAGAAAACAACCAAGCTCAGAGAGCACCAATTTCAACCCTGGGTACAAATATTCTCCTTTATCAAAATGTTGGTTGTTATGTCAACATGCTATGGAACCTAACAATAATATTTTTAACCTATTTAGTTGCAATCGTTGGATTGGATGGTATAAAAATGATTGTAAAACAATGAAATATCCAGTGTTTATTCCTTGGTGCAGGCACTGATTTGACTCAAGTTACCAAGACTGCTGCATGACAAATAGATGTTTGATATCAATGCCTAAATTTATTCATTTTTTCATACATATATTTATATGTATAAAAGTGAACTACTTCCTAAGTTTGTAATTCACAGTAAAAATTAAAACATATTTAGTCTTTAATAATGAATGAAGTAGAAGTATCCATGGAATCTAATGCTGTACTTCAGTTGATATTCCAGTTCCTTTTCTTATTTCCCGAAAGAGTTGAGCTACTCTTTAACATTGTTTTGAATCCCTTCAGTCTTGAGCTGTCTTTATAAATTGATTTAAAATTTCAGTTGGAAATCCTGGTTTTAACATACAAAGTCAGAAATAGGCTAAAATCAAAACATCTGATTGTCTATTCCAATTTGAATCTGCCTACCAAAGTGCCTTTTCTTCTGGGTGTCCCTCCTTTGGCAAATTAGTTGTAGTTACTGAAGATTTGTTCAGTTCTGAAATTCCGTCCCCTACAAATTCACTTGGCTTTAAAAAAAAAAAAAGGTTTAGAGGCTAGTTGAAGTTTCAGGTTTTGGTATTGAACAAAATGTTGCTAGCTAGCTTGATTTCTTATTCTACAACATGATATCATATATATACTGTATACATCAGCATTAATATACCTTTGTAATGTAAACAATTTCTTTTCAATGTTGAACTTAATTCTGATCCATTTAACTTGGGGTAATCAGTTTAGTTTGGAATTATTTGTTGTAAGCTGAGGCTCTTATAATTGAAAAGTCAAAAGTAGAATATGTTAACATCTACCAGGTTTGATTATTCATATCAGACTTACTTGGTATATTTGTGTGTGCATTCTTACATTCACATGTATGCAAAAGGAAGGGCGGGGGAAGATGATATCTTGGTTTCTGACGATGTCCTTACTAGGAATATAAAAGAAATCAGCAGATTTAGCAAAATTTACCAGGATACGCTCAGTTGGAGATGGATGGCAGCATTGATTAGAGTTCAGCGGATTTAAAGCTTTAAAGGAGAGTTTGTGCATGAAGCACGTGTTGTGAACATTACACCGATATCAGTAGAATAATTCACAACAATGGTTCTATAATGTCTCAAAATACGTTTAAAACCTAGTGTCTTGAGCCACCTAAAATAATAAGTCATTTTTAAAATTTTCTCTCAGCACAGCTTTCAGTTTTCCCAATCCATTGATACGTTAGAAAACTGACTTAATGGGGAGGTGAAGTAAAGGTTGATTGGACATACATTGTAATGAACCTAGCCTGCAAAATACTCATGAGAGAAATTTAAAATATTGCAGTCATTTATTTATTATAGGTAAGGCAGAAGTGAATTTTCTAAATGGTGATTAGATTTAGGATAGATTTATAAAAAATGAAAATGTTGAACTAATAGTAGCTTTGACCACCAATTGCTTATGTATTAGGTAATTAACAAAATAGGATGTCATAATTTTGCACATGTCCTGAAATAGAATCACTAACTGCTTCTAACCACACTGAGCTTTTAATAGAAAAAGTGGTTGCTTAATGCTTCCCCACCAGAAATGTTAAGATTAAGTTTGCTATTAGATTCCAACCAGAATAGTCTACAACCAGGAACAAAGTCTTGCTCTGCTCTCTGCCTGTTTTTCCTTGTTTAAGTTGATGTGATAATTCATTGCAGATTTTCTTTCTTTGACAGAGTGCCTACCGCAGAAATGGGATGACTTTTCTAGCTTGCTAATATGGATGTGCTTACAACAACAGGAAAGACAGTGTTATATTAAGGTGATTTTTTTCCTCAGCCAATTCGGCATTTGCAAATATACTTGTGAGTGGGCTGGTTTGTTGTGACTATCAACTGACTGCTTCTGTCTCTTTTTTCCTAACCCCCTCAGTCATTATTCCTGATTTCTAAATGCAACATTTAGCTAATTAATGGCAGGATGTTTGGTATGCTATGGTAAATTGCACAGTTCTGAGGTTTACCTCTCTCCTCAAAATTATTACAATATCAGCCCTCAAGAACAAACTTTAGTGTCCTTTTTGTCAATTTTAACTCCTCACTTTTATAAAGAAAGTTAAAAGAAGCTCTGATATATTTACATAAAACTGCTATTTACCTTATTTGTTTTTCCTTATCAGGAAAATAATTAGGGAAATGTTGATTTTTAAACATCTAAAAAGCCAGTTGTTATTTTGTGAAATTTAGAAATTGCCCAGAAACTGTGAAACAGAAAATAATTTTAATTTTAGCAAGCAATTTAAATATAATTACATAACATTAGAGTTCAACTAAAATATGATATACCAATACTGGTCTTCCAAACTAAATTTTGTAAAGTAGCAATTTCTAAACTACATGCTTTGAGAGTCTCCTGTGGGTGCTAAACTGTTGTACCAGGAAGTGATGCCATACAAGATGAGCATATCTGACTCATCTATGCACTAGGTATGACTGCCTCATTTGCTTTGCAGAGACAGAGCAAAATTGCCTACTATGGAGAAATCTGATTCTGTGCAATTCAAGAACTGGATGAGGCTCTTTAGCTCAGAAAATACAGTCATTTAGTGAATCATGCAAAAAAAGCTGGACAGGGATAATTCTTTATACTTTGGAATATTAATTGAAAACCCATTTCTACACTGAAAAATATATTTGTATTATTGCAATGCAAATGCCTTTCTCACAATAATTATATGAGAAGATAGCCACGACAGATAGTAAATTCTACTCCTGATTTTTTATTTGGAGTGAAAACATGGAAACAGCATTTTACCAGTGCATCAAGATTAGTAGCTTATATGCTTTTTCTAAGCTTTCAATGCTTTGTGAAACCATTTCTCTGAATTTTTTTTGAAGGAAATGACACTACAGCATCTCCTTCTTTCCTTTTCTTGAGCCACCTAATAGTCTACTCTTCAATTGTTACATTACTCAATCCATGAAGGATTCCTTTCATTTGCCAACAAATTTCAGTGTTCTGTTTTTGTCCAAGATCTACACAAGACTATATAGGGTTCATTTTCATTTTTTATTAAAACTTTAGGAAAGCTTTCACAATTCTATGATGAGGTCTGAATGTAGCCATCATTTTTGAATGGGATCTCATGTAATGTTTTCATTAAACCCTGCAGGATGAATTTATTGCCAAGTGCTGCTGCTGTAGAGTTAATCATAAGAGCCAAGAACTTAAGGAGTCCAAATACTGGACATTCACCATAACCAGCCTTATAAGGATCAATCTCTTTAGAAGACAATGTTTAGATGTGGTTACTTTACTGAATTATTGCAATTGATATATTCAGTATTATCCTTTCCATAGTGGCATAATTATACTTTAAAAACATTTTTGCATGTCATTTTTCTGGAATTGATCTGATGTTAAATAACTAAAAATAGTGTATACAGTAAAGAAGAAAACCCATTGCTGATGTTCTGTCTGTGCTTGCTGAAATGTATGATTAAACCTTTCTTTTTATCATGATTTCTTATTTTTCTTGGCATCCATAATGATGGAAAATTATATGCTTGCTGTAAACATCCAGACTTTTTAAAGGATACCAGCATTTATTGTATTTGGTTTCGATCTGCAGGCATATATGCAAAAAGAAAACATTTTAGGCCAAGAATACTGGAATAAAAATTCTTTCTCTAGATGTATCTTTGTTTTTTGAAAAATGCATAAGCAGAAAAAGCACTGGCATTTATTTCTTACTTGGTACACTTACAACCCCAGAGAATGAAAAATCAACATATATTTCTCTTAAAAATATGACAGATCATGTTTTTGTTGGTCTACTGTATATTTGTCTGTCTTGAACAGTCTGACAGGCAATTATTTATAAAATCTAGTTTGTTCAATAAACCCATATAATAACCTTTCTCTTCTCCAAAAAGCAAGAATTATAAGCCAAAATGAAAATATTATAAGGAAAACAAGCTACATTTTGTCTCATTTTCTTGGATCAGCCTGTATTCAGAATGACTGAATATAGTGCAGATCCTATATTTTCACATTCCCTGTTACCTCATATTCTTTCTGTTCCTCCTTAATTTTGAATATTCTTATATTATTTATATTTACATAAATGTTTGATTTTGATTTTCCTCTCCAAAAAAGACATACTGAAAGAAGGATCCAAAATAAACAAACAGATATAAATACAATCCACCATTAAAACACAATTACCAAATTAAAAGCAACTTCAGGGCAAACTTATAGAGGCCAAACTAAATATCAGAATCCCATATTTAAAGAGAAAATCTCCAATGATGAACTGAGCATAGAGTTCTACCCCCTTCTGTAAAGCAGGGAGACCTCTATTCATATATTACAGACTGTGCCCCAGATGGTGGTGTCACCAGCAGCAGATGATCTTCTCAAACAGCTTCACATGTCCCCAAACTTCATCAGATGGTGATGGTTTTTCCCAAGAGTTGTCACAGAGGAGAGTTCAGTAATATGAACAGGTGAATCCTGAAAAGGACAAGTCCCTGTTCAACCATATCTTGATAATACAGTTGGATGCGGGGTAAAAAACATTATTTACAGAATATATTACAATATATCATAACTCGTAAAGGGGAAAATCAAGATTCCATTCATTGTATGTAGATTAGAAGGGAAAGTCCATGGAAAAAAGCCCTGTCTAAATATATGGAATCCTATTTACTCAAAACTTCTCTCATGTATTAGAAGGTCTGCCTTTCAACTTTAAGAATCTGAATGGAAATTCTTAGTTTTTGAACCAAAAGTTTTCTTTAATTGTTTGAAGGATAACTTCTTACTTATTCCCTTGCACCACAAAAGAGCTAGTTTTTCTGTTCCATATGCAACAGCCAAAGCTGATGTTCCTTCACACTCTCAGGAGGCTGTCCAGTCTCTAGAGTTGGGAGACTTTGGGCAAAGCAGAATTACTGTGGAAAGAATTCCTTTCTGGCAGGCTTCAGATTTAGAAGGGACCACGTTTCCATTAAAATTCTGCCATCAGCCATGTGCCGTTCTCATAAAATATTTTATAGCTTCCTGACTAGCTCATGCAGAATGTTTCATAGTACATAAACACTTCCAAAGATAATTTCAGGATAAATAGATAGTGGTATTTGTCATAGGTATAACTTCAACATTGGAAGCTATTCTATTTCATTTTATTGGTCAATTGAATCTTTCATTTTATTAAAAGGCTAGGAATCAGGTTGTGCTTTTAAGACTGCAATGGTACATCTTTACAGAATAGCAACATGACTAGAAAAATGTGATGGGATGCATTTAATCAGTGACTCTTCCAGAGGGCAACAAGCCAACATTATGCAGCTAAACCATCCCTAGAGAAATGGAATGTATATTTTGTGGCTTAAATAAGGCCAGATGGCCTTTAAAACCAGAAAAAGACTAGATAAGACTAGACAACTCTTTATTGTCCCTTAAAATAATGACACTTTTAAAATTTCCATATTTCCATATACCACAATAGGACCAGAAGTTGATATCTAAACTTTCATTAGACATCAATGTGGTGGCAATACAAACAACTCTTTAAAAGGCAGAGAATTGTAGATATTGGAAAGTTCATACTTCAAGGTCATATGAACTAATGGAGAAAGCATGGATTCCATAGTATACTTATTTCATATTTGTTACTAGGAGTACTTTTAGGGGAAAAACAATTGCTAGAAATTATGTGCTTCTTTAAAGACCATATAGTGAATAAATGTGGGCATGGAGATCATTTATTCAGAGACTAGATAATGATTTTTCCTAAATATGAGATGGTTTCTTGAATCCAAGCATTTCAAATGCTTTTCTTCTCTGATACAGAAAGTATAGTCGAGGTAAGATCTCTTGGAATTTACAGTTCTTTCAGCACCTCTTTGCTACTCATTAAAGTGCCCAAACTGTTTTCAAGGTTCTGCATAACCTAGAAAAAAGTCAGTCCTTTACTAAATTTAAATTAGTAGTTATTAAAATAATAACTTTTTAAAATTATTTCAAAATATCTTTTATTACATACAATTTCTCTCATAACATGTATTCAGAAAATGCATTCATTTCAGTATGTATTTAAAAATTTAAAAATGGAGTCCATTTGTTTCAGAACATTAAACTAAATGGATTGTCTCCATGTTAGGGTTATACGGGTGGTGATCCCTTTAAGAACCCTACAGGTTGGTTTACAGAATGCATGGCCAGCTGAATCAC
>JANHFO010001869.1:61897-73207 GCA_032468095.1 Pareas carinatus | reverse complement strand
CACTGTAACCAATCTCGGGTCGGGGATTTCCCGCCCTGGGAAATCCCCTCCCAGATCCTTATATGGATCTAACAGAACTTCTAACTTCTGTCACCTGTAACTGATTCATCACTTTCTCCATGCAACAGATCTAGACCCTCTTTAATTTTCATTTACTTATATCATGTCCAAAGTACCCCTGCCTTTGTTGTTTTTGATTTCTCTTGCCAAACTCAGTTCAATCTGAGTATTAAACTTTCTGATAGTGTTCCTATCTAGGTAGTCCTTGACGTATAACCATAATGAAGTCTGTTCCATTTCACTAGTAAGTCATGGCAGATATAAAGCATCTCTCAGCACCCACCTGATCACTTGATTTTTACAATATTTTTTGTGGCTATTATTAAGTGAATGTCTCAATTGTTAAGTAAATCCATGAGATATTTTTTTGTCAAAAAACGGACGTAAACACTGGGATTTTTTTGGTAAAAACATAAATCATAGTAAATGCAGGGCAGTTGCCAAGTGCCTGAAATGCAGTTATGTGACCTCAGAGAGCAGTTATTGGAATTTCAGAACCTGAAGTACCTTTTGGGGATCTGTCATAACTTTAACCAATCTCTAACTGACCAGTCATATGCCGAGGACTACCTGTCGTGGTGTGTGTGTGTTTACCTACTTTCTTTTTCAGTTATCATTACATGGGTCCACAACTGTACATATGCTTTTTTCTTGTCAGCATTTATGTAATATGGCAGAGTTAGATTATATCAGTCTATTCTGGAGAATTGGATATACATGCAGTATATTCTTATATGTTCTCTTATTTGTCTTTCAAAAAAATAAAATATTTTAAAGGCTTCTCTTTTGCCACCTTTCTCTTTGTCATTCAGCCTATTCTGGTCACTGGAAAATTTATTAATGATAGTCTTTTCAAGTGAGTGTAAGTCAGAAAGACCAGAGCTGATTAGAACATTCATTTAGATTAGCAGAATCCTTTATAATGGGGTTTTAAACAGCAATGAAGACTAAATGCCTAATTAAGCCAACATCTGTAAATCACTGTCTATGAATTTGGAAATAGTTTATAACTACAAGTGCCTTTTGGAGAGCTGTTTCTTATTATGTCAAGACTAGAAAGAAAAGTGTTTTGATTCATTCTTTGACTCCCAGTCTGGAGTCATTGTATTATTCAACTGAACAAAGGAGACATGCATAAACATGAATCAGCACAGTTTCAAATAAATGATCAAAGAAGTGGATTTTGTCTGTGTGGAGATTATCTGGATGCAAACAACTGATCATTTCTTGTCTTGACTTTCTATTCAGTGTTTCTCTGTCAATTCAAAAAGAAACAAGGGGGAGTAAAAAACAGGAGGAATAACAGAAATAGACTCATTGTAATATCAAGAGTCCTATGAGCATAGAGTAATGGGATCCACATGCTGTTTAAGTCAGCATTAACTCACCATTGTTGAGGGCAGTGGCTTTTCAACAGTACAGAAAAAAAATCCAAAATAAAGCTACCTAATTTAATTCTTTCATTCCTCTTCAAGGCCTTGATACCCTCTTGCTTTAGCAGCATATTTTAGACTTAATTATTCTTCCCTGCATGAATCCATCCAGTTGGGAATCATAAAGCAATTATAACAACTGTGATGTTATGATGTAGTCATTCAAATGTGGCAGTGTGTTCTTGTAAAGGCAAATGACATTCTGTTGCTGACACTTCAATTACATTGCTGCCATTGTTTGTACAATAGGAATTTTCTTCCAGCATTTTGCTTGTGATCTAGCTGGAGACTGTATATGTAAATACATATAGTATTGGGAATGCTCAAACCATGCTGCACTGCTTTCTATGGGATGCATGTCACCTATTCTGCTGGATGGGTGAAAGAAATATTACCTAGTTATCTTGCAACAGAACTATTTTTTCTTCCTCCTTATATTTCTCCCTTGCAATCTATTTTATTCCTATTTACCCAGTCATGTGGAACTAATGCCAGGAGAGTGGGGGCAAGTAATAGCTGGTGAAAATATTTGGCATATGTAAACATAATGACACAAGAGTTATTTAGATGTGAGCTTTCCTGGCTGGTTTCTGAGTGTTGCTGAGATGGTAAGGAAGTCTGCAACTACCCTATACTCCATAATCGACATGCTCCATTGCTTTTGGTGAATGAGAGAATCCAGGAAAAAGAGAAGATGAACAGGAATCCAGCAATGTCATGTCTAATCCATCTCCTTTGTCTTTGATAAACTACTTGTTAAAGTATATGCCCAACACTATATGTTTTATAACAATTTATGCCTGTTTTACTATATGTGTTCAGGTAGCTGCCTTTGTGTGTGTTTGCGGGTGGAAAGTAGAAGGAGAAAGGAGTCAGTTACTGCAGAACTTTTGTCCCATTTCCCTAGATCATGGATTAGGCGATCTGTGTTACAGTTCTTCTCCTGTCATTGATAGCAAATAGAAGACAGACTCTGTCTAGACTTCTGGGTATGTCTAGTCTAACAAAGAGAAGAACTAGGGGTGACATGATAGGAGTCTTCCACTATTTGAAATGTTATCATAAAGAAGAGGGGATCAACCTATTCTCCAAAGCTCTTGATGACTTCCAACTCTCTTATTCTGGGTTCTGTATTCAACCAGGATATGCCTCTGAATATTCCCCCTTTCTGTCATGAAGACTACATGTTGCTATATTTATCCTTTGGGACAGATAATATAAAACCAATAAAGCTTTATAAGAAGATGATAATGGGCAGTTAAGGAGAGAACATCTTCAAGGAGATGAACTAGAACTAGAAAATTACCATAATTTGAATGTGGTTCAATGATGCTATCATGGTTCATGCTGAATTAATTTCAGATGTTTCAAATCTCATTCTTTACCAAAGAAAAAACATTGTTGAAATTGACCAATTGAATAAAGTATGGCTGTAGTCTAAAGAAGATCGGATGGGAGTCAATAAAATGCAATTTTGAATGGTCTTCATTTCTTAACTTAACCAGTTTCAGTCTCTGATCATAGCAGTAACTATTTCTTGAAACAAAAAGTGTTTTGGAACTACAGTATTTGTTGGACGAATGGTGCTAGAAGAGTAGCACCACACTTTACTCAATCGGTCAATTTCAACAGTGCCTTTTCTTTAGTAAAGAATGAGATGTGAAACATCTGAAATTCACTCAGCATGAACCATGATGGCTTCATTGAACTATATTCAAATTATGGCAAATATTCTAGTTCTCTACTTGGCATGAAGCTGTACAGGATACAGTGAAATTTTGTCATAGAAGATGATGCATTTAACCAACATGATATGGTAGGATATACAGTTCTGTATGACATGCACATTTCCCCCTAATTCTGCTGCATCAAATGACAATGGTGTCCAGAAGTTCTGAGAAAGCCAGACAGATTTAACCACATGACAGACACAAAAGGAAGTCTTAAGCCACCCATGGTATTGCTTGAGGAAATATGCCAAGAAGCCAGAACTTCCAGGCAATGAAAAATAGCTTACATCTGGATCCTGTGTTTTGAAGCCCGGGTTTCAAGGAATGGGAAGAATGGAGAATGTGCTCTGCACAGACCAGATTGCATTCTGACTTAAAGTATGCAGGGAAGGTGTTTATTATAGTAATAATTTGTTTCTCTTTACAAATAGTGTCTATTCTTTCTGTTACAGTAAAAAAAAATCAAGTCCTTTTTTCTCGAAATTTCACTATAAAAACATTCTAATTTTCTGGTTTTATTTTTCTAAATTTTCATCTTAATCCAGAATGGATTAAAAGTGATCGTTATTGATCTCCTGAAATGAAGGCAGATGGCATATTCCTTGTGTCATATGAATTTATTTCTCTATTGAACTTGAATCTTTCATAAAAATTGCATGTATGACATTTTCAATGAACACTCACAAAATGGAAGATTTATTTATTTGTTCAATTTCTATGGCCATCAGTCAATTGACTCTGGATGACTTACAATACAGAAAACATATTACAATAAAACTTTTAAAAGCATTTTAAAGCAGTAAAAACAGTAAAAAAACATTAAAAACCTTCAATTCAACATACTCAAGAGTATATTTGGCCAGTTAGCAATATAGCCAGGAAACGAGGCCCTTAGTGTGTTCAGCACAACAGGCTTGGAGACATAGACAGATTTTTAGGGCCTTGCAAAAAACTAAGAGGAATGTGGCCATTATGATCTCCAAAGGAAGGGTGTTTCATAGAATAGGGGCTTCTGCAGAAAAAGCTTGCCTTCTGCTTCCTGCCAACTGACACTCTTTGGCTGATGGGATCTGCAGCATGCCCATTCTGCTCAACCAAGTTAAACGGGTACAGACTCTTGAAAAAAGGTGATCCCTCAGGTACCCCAGTCCCAAGTCATGTAAAACTTTATAGGTAACTATCAGCACCTTGAATTGTACTCGAAAACCCACAAGTAATCAGTGTAGCTCATGCAGGAATGGTGTTATGTATACTGTATATCCGGCACCATTTACTACTCACCTAGCTTTATTTTGCACCAGTTGGAATTTCTGAATAGTCTTTAAGGGCAGCCTCATAAAGAGTATGTTACAGTAGTCTAACCTGGAGGTTACAAGGGCATCAGTGACTATGAGCAGGGCCTCCTGGTGTAGGTATGGGTGCAACTGGCGCACCACCTGAAGATGTGCATGGACCCTCCTAGCCACTGCAGCTGCCTGCTCTTCAATCAGGAGTCGCAAGTCAAGGAGGACGCTCAGATTGTGTACCCGACCTGTTTGGGGCAATGGAATCCCATCCAGGTAATTAAAGAATTTAAGTACTTTGCTCCTAAACAGAATTTATCCTTTGGCCTATAATTATTAAGAACTATTAATAATTAATAATTATTAAATTTAGAAGAGGTTCCCCTCCTCCAGAATTGCTACATGAGTATCTTTGCACAGTTTGTATCGGTTTAGCACTTTTCTTGCAAAAAAAATAATTAGTCAAAGTTAATACTTATAAGGCAACTAAAATTCACCCAATAATATAAATTTAATTGATGTAATGATTAAGGCGCCTAGCTATAAACCAGGAGACATTTCTGATTCGAGTTCTAATCCCTTTTAGGGCCGAAGCCAGCTGGCTTTTCATTGAAGATGGCAGTAGCAAATCACTTTTGAAATCCTGTCAAGAAAACTGCAGGGACTAGTGCAGGAAGTCACCAGGAATCAATACTTCCTTGAAGGAGCTTGCTAGCTAGTTGTTCACAATTGGAAGTAAATTGAATTAGCCAATTACATGTGTTGGCCCAGTTATATTTGGATAAGTCCCATTGCTAGATGCGGTTCAAGGGGAGCCCCATGTAGAGAGCATTGCAATAATCCAGCTGGGAGACACCGAGCGCCTGAGTGACTGTGTGAGGGGCGTCCCGATCCAGAAAGCGGCGCAACTGGTGGACCAGGTGAACCTGGTAAAAAGTCCCCCTGGCCATGGTCGTCATGTGATCATCCAGTGACGGCCGTGCATCCAGGAGGACTCCCTAGTTGCGGACCCTTTCCACAGGGGCCAATGACTCGCCCCCGATAGCCAGAGATGGTATCAACTGGCTATATGAGGGCGCCGGAAGCCATAGCCACTTGGTCTTGTAGGAGTTGAGTCTGAGCCTGTTTCTCCCCATCCAGACCCACACAGCTTCCAGACACTGGGGCATTACTTCCACGGCATTGTTGGGGTGGCCTGGGGTAGAGATGCACAGCTGCGTATCAACAGCGTACAGATGATACTCCACCCCAAGGCCACGGATGATCTCACCCAGCAGTTTTACACTGACCGGCCATGCGAAAGCTCAGATGAGTGATGGCTAATGAGTTGCGGCTCATGACATCATCACCTGGCGCTGCTACTTTTTTCCGAGCATGTGCATGGCCCCTATTCGATGCTCAGCTCTGGGGCAATGCTGGGGCAACTTGACTCGCGTGTTGACAGAATGGGCTCAGCGTGCCCAGTGTGGCACGCATGCCATAGGTTCGCCATCACTGACCTAGGCAATCTCTTGCAATACTGATCTTGTTTCCTCCAAATCTGGCAACTACCCAGTAGAATCCTTCTGTGTCTAATTAATTACATTCTATGCTTTTAAATGATAAATAGCTATTTACTCTGCTCTTTTACAATTTGCATATGTACACTCATAGATTTTCTTCTAACCAATGTTTCATTTTTAAAAAGCAGGGTGCAATGATACATTCATTGTTGTAAATTCCATCCCAGAAATGGAGGGAAATTACTTAAGAGATTTTCTTCCTAGTTCCTGGAATAGGTGTGCTTTTTGATCGATTCAAGTAAAAGTGTCTGAGATGCGGTTAAGGATAAAAAGAAGAATACTGGACTGAAATGTTTATTGGACTGAAGCTTACCATTTTAGTCCCAGATTTGTTTGTTTGTGTGTTTTTAACTATCAGAGTTTTGAAAATTTTGGTTATGTCATGGTATTTTCTATATGAAAACAGATGTTTGTGATATTCCTGATGATTCAATGGCACTCTCCCCTTTTCTATATACTTTGTTAAAATACAGTTCTTTCAAATCTTTAGCATTTATTCACAGCTTTTCTTGAATAGCTGAAATATAATTCCTAAACCAGTATGAGAATTTCTATTAGGAAAATGCCAGTAATCATAACAAAATGAAACAGAAGTAAGGTAGAACTGTTTTGAATGAAGAAAAGCATGTATCTAAGTAAGTTAAATGTGTATAAAACTTGTGTGCTGAGATGGTAGAAGACATTTTGAGCGTACACAAGCCTAGTCACAATCAGAGAGTTTTAAAAATCTGCATTTAATTACAGATGTAAAATAATCAGAAGACTAAACAAACATTAAAAAACTAAATTGCTGGGTTGTCTCGGACATCTTTCTTTTGAAATGCTCATAGAGGATTAAACTATGAGTCAAAATTTTCTTCAACAAAGTGTCTTATTACTGTTATTCTACATTTCCTACCTATGCCAGAAAAAATGGCTGTTGAGGAGCACTGGGCTTTCTTGAAAAGAGGGCTTTGTTTTAATCTGAAGAATACTGAAGAATAATACACACAGATCATTTCCCTGTGCAGATAAAATTAACTCCCAATCAGCATTTTATGCTGGCCTCAGCTTCTTTTCCTCTCTCCTCTAAGAATTATTTATTGTTTCTTTACTAACTTTTAACCCAATTGTCATCTTTCACTTCAGTTAAGTGTTCTTTTTAAAAAATAAAAAATAAAATTAGCATCGGCCATGAAGAGCTGTGTTTGTTCCCTTTTCCTTTTTACTGCTTTTGCATTTTCCCCTGTAAGCGTTGGATCAGCCCCACCAGGGGAAAAGGTAGGCTGAAATGGGTATGCAGTTGCCTTCTAAGTCTCTTTTGAAATCCTTTGGCCTGGGCCAAAACAAGGTCTGGAGCAGAATGTTTCCTTTCTGGAAGACTAAACGCAGGAGAAAATGCCAGTAGGTGGTCATAGCTCAGAGGCTTCAAAATGCAGATTGAGCTCAGCCAGCCCTTGCCAAGTCTTTTTTTGACTCTGTGGAAGTCCAAAGTAAATTCACACCCCCTCATTTCTGTCCTATTAATCAATCAATTCAAGAAACTACAGTCTGTGGTGGGTATGGGTCAGTAGCTCATCTGTTTGCTTCTGCCAATGTACAAAATGAATGTTTTCATATATTTTAAAATTAATTTTGTTTCCTCCATCTATACTTTTAATCCCCCCTCCAAGAATTCAACTATGACTATCTGTTGTCAAGGAAGACATAAATTTAAAATAACAGCAAATTGCACTATTTACTTACATTTAAAATCAAATAGCAATCTAAAAAAAAGAGGAAACTGGGAAGCCAACTTGGTATAAATGTACAATAAAGAGATTTTTTTTCCAATTTGGCTCTGTGAAAGTTTCTAAATATAAGCCAACATTCTTTTCTAGTACAAAGTCAAATTTCTGTTTTATATAGTTATTTTCTCTCCAAAATGAAATCGTTTTGCATAGGAAGTCAGAATAGCTAAACACGGACTAAATGTACATTTTATCTGAATTCAAAGACTAGAAAATGAGCTAGAAAACCCAAAATTAATTATTTTCTATTTATTGTTAAATGATTAACCCAGAATAAATTAAGTCAAGGAATAGAAATGACTGTCAATAAGTTTGATAATGCATGTCGATGATAATGGCTTTATTTAATACTTTCAAGCTAGTGCTAGTCTTCAAATAGCCAAAAATGGTTTCCGATGGCTATTGTCAAATACAAGAGGATTCCAATTCTTAGCTGACTGATCTTCATCTTATCAGCTACTCAATGTCATTAGCAGCAATGGGATTTTTTTAATGTGTGAATTGACACAACTAGGACTATATATTTGAATGGGAAGAGGTCATAAAAAACATAATTTCCCCTTGCTGTTGTGGGAAGTCCCCCCTCCTCAGAATGAAAAATGAAGGTGAGGAGGAGAGGCATTTTAAAGGCAGAAAGCATCCCCCTCATCTTCCTGCCATAGGAAAACAGCCTCAAGCAGAAGCCTGAAGAGGATATACTTTAGAAATGGATGTTTTGTAAAACCAGACCACTATATTCATAAACAAACAGCAGCCAGGAAATTCAAATAAGCATCACAATAGGCAAGATTAACTAACAAAACACTTAGGATTTGCACTTCCCCTTTGCCTGCAGAACCAACCATGACCCCTACATGACCTAATAGAAATCTGGCAACAAACACTAACATATTAAAGGACATATTCTTGCATAAGAGTTCCAAATCACAAAGTTCCAAAGAATGTATAAAAGCCGACCTACTCCCAACTTCATGTTGTCAGCTACCCCAGAAACATGCTACTGTCACTGAAGTTTCTGGCTAACAAATAAAATGGAGACCTCCTTTCATGCATCCTGTTTGTAATTCATTTCTCCTGCATCTTTCTCCCAGCTTGGACAAAGACACAGACCAGATTTTACTTCCAACACTGTGCATTTACTTCTACTACTATCATCACTATTTTCCCCACTCACAGAGTGGTTGCTATTAATAGTTTTGTCAAATTCCATGCTGATCCTGTCTGAAAACTGAAGTAGTGTGGGACAAAAGAGACTGGAAGCATAGGTGATCAGCAAACGGTTTATTAACAGAATAGCAGTAAGAACTCCAACAGCCCGGGAACTCGCGGCTGCAGTCTTTTTATATTTCGCACGCCTCAGTGCGCCTTAACCAATCAGCTTTTAACTAACTTTTATTTCCCTTATAGGGCAAACCATGGGGGTGGGGAACCTGCAGACTCTGCCTCCTGGAAGTCTGGTAAGTTCGGGATCCAACACCCCTACCCCTTAGATGGTTTAGTCAGGCCGCACTCAAAGTCATCCAGGTAGGCGGGGCGCCTCAAAGCCCGCTGGGACCTGCACAGTTCAGTTGGTGCTGGTGGTGCGGTGGAGGAGGTTGTCTCTGTCTGAGCCTCCAAATTCACTGATGGCGGATTCTGCGAGACTCCGGAGGCAGCCTCTTCCCGCACTGAAGACCCTCCTTCAGCATCGGTCAAACTTGTTAGCCAATGGTCCGGTAAGTCCCTGACTTCATCTTCGGCTATTTCTATGGGGGGAGGAATGTTTAGGTTAGGCCTCAGGCCGTCTCCACTCAGCGAGGCCCTCGACTTCACGGCTCCCCGCAGTTGGTCGATGTGGCACCATCAGTGACTTCCATCTTGTAAGGTGACCACATATGACCTAGGCCATGTCATCCTCACTACTTCAGTTAAGACCCATCTGCTCTTTCCGTTATAATTTTTCGCATAGGCCGCATCCTTGACCTCGAGGTGCCAGGCCCAGTTGGTTTTGGTTGCAGTGCTTGGGGCGTACTGAGGGTGTAGGCAGTCTAGGACCGTCTGGAGTTTCCGGCCCATAAGCATTTCTGCTGGGCTGCGTCCCATTGACTTGTGTGGCATTACATGCTGCCAAGCCAAAAACTTGTTGAGTCTTTCCTGCCAGGGGCCTGGCCCTTGGCAGCTCAGGGCTTCTTAAGTGGAACGAACCATGCGCTCAGCCATGCCATTGGCCACTGGATTATGGGGTGAAATGAGAGCGTGGTGGATTCCCCTAGCCCATAGATATTGCTCCAGGGCCCCTGACGTAAATTGGTGGCCGTTATATGAAACAATCAAGTCCGGAACGCCATGGGTGGCAAAGATGGCATTAAAGACCCTAATCACTGCCTCGGAGATTGATTGATGGCATCAGCCAAACCTCCAGCAACCTGGAAAAAGCGTCAACTATCAACAAAAAAATCTCTCTGTGGAATGGCCCGGCAAAGTCGCCGTGGAGTCGTGACCATGATCCAGAAGGCCATTCCCACTCCCTGGGGGACGCTTTGGACAAGGCTGGCCTTGATTCTTGACACGGGGCACACTTGCCCACCCAATCTTGTATGTGATCATCCATTTTGGGCCACCACAGGTAGCCTCTTGCTAAGACTTTCATCTGGTTGATGCCTGGGAGGCTCTCATGGAAGGTGGCTAGAACTTGAGGTCTGAGAGCCGCCGGTAGGATGACCCTCTAGCCCCAGAGTAAGCAGCCATCCTGAACCAACAGTTCGGCCTGACAGGTCAAATACACCTCCTTATCAACCTGGCTATAATTCCTCTCAGGTTCGGATAAGATGCGCGAGTAATAAGCAATGGGAGCTTCCTGGCCCGAAGGGGGTCTGTGGCTTAACACCGCCCCTACCACAAAAGGGGAGGCATCGCAAGACAGCACCAGGGGAAAAACATTATTGTAGCGGATGAGAAAGCTGTCTGCTGACAATAATTTCTTAACTCCCCGAAAGGCTGCGTCCTCTTTCTGGCCCCACACCCATTTGGTATCTTTAGATAATAGTTTGTGCAGTAGCTCAGCCACTGTGGCCTTGTTTTTTAAGAAAACAGCGTACAAGTTCAAAAGGCCCAGAAAGGCCTGCAATTCAGTCTTATTGGTCGGTGTAGGGGCCTCATGAATGGCCTTAACCTTCTCAGCGGTGGGGTGGATGCCCTTGCCATCAATTCTAAACCCCAAGAACTCTACTTCTGGCACCCAGCTTTCCTAAATTTATTCAATATGGCCCTTAATCTAGAGGAGAGTTGCCCTTCATTCTTTGTGCTGATGAAAACATCATCAAAATATGGTACTACACCTGGAATCCCACAGAGTAGCCTGTCCATCACACTCTGAAAGATTCCAGGTGCGATGCTGATGCCGAATTTTTATTTTATTTTATTTAGTCAAGCATATAGAACATCAACAATAGTAAAGGGTAAAAAAATAAAAACATATATGAACATATAAGTGA
>JANHFO010001869.1:11864-22657 GCA_032468095.1 Pareas carinatus | reverse complement strand
CAAAAATGCCAAATCCAGTCTCAAAATCTGGCAGACTGTGCGATGAACAATAATAATAATAATAATAATAATAATAAAAGAGAGAACAGAATAAGTAGAATAATCTATGAAGAAACAGATGAGAAAGAAGAGAAAAGAAAGACAAAGTAAGAAAAGACAAAAGGAAAGAAAGGTGGAGGATATGAAAGTAGAAGGCAAGGTGAGGAAGGAATTTAGAATTTATAATGTATGTATTATAGAATTTATAAATACAGGACTTAAACAACCAAGAAGAAAACCGGGGTCTTGCCCGCTCAGGAGAAGGATAGCAAGATACAAAGAATGAAGGGATTTCTTGAACAAAGAACCCAATAACACAGGAGAAGATACAATGCAATGAGATGTCACATATTTATTGTAAATATTATCTTCTTCTTTTTCTTTCATTTGCTATGTTTGTACAATAAACAAACTGAGGTTTCTCAAGGTTACAGAAACAGCACTAAAATAAGAAATATATATATGCACCTCGATTTGGGGTTCCATAACAAATAGTGAACTAAAGAATACGGATCATAATAAAGTGTGAAATATGAGTGTAATATGTAATGTAAATGTAATGTAATATTATATATCAGTCTTCTTCTTTCTTTGTCCCTAACATTTGAACTGACATTATTTTGTGAAAAACCAATAAAAAGATTTTTTTTAAAAAAAGAATATGACTGTACAGGATGGGGACATCTTGAGTAAAAAGATGAAATATTTGGGGGTCACTTTGTCAAACACTAATGTAAAGCTAATTCAAAGTAATCACATGCCTATCTGGAATGATATTGAAAAGGACTTATTAAGATGGGATAAATTACATCTATCATTAATGGGTAGAATCTCTGTAATTAAAACGAACTTTTTACTGAAGATGCTCTTTTTGTTTCAGACAATACCAATTCTTACAACTGGTACTCCATTTAAACAATGACAGATGGACATTTATCTAAGATATATAAACATCTTAGTTTATATGGCAGGGGAAAAAAATCAAGAATTAGATATAGATTACTGCAAGATGCTAAGGATAGAGGGGGTCTGTGCCTACTAGATCTGAAACTGTATTTTGAGGCATGTTGTATGATTTGGCTGATTCATTTGTGAAATACAAGATTAATTGAGCTGGAAGGCCATGACTTAAGATTTGGATCGCATGGTTACTTATGGTATGATAAGGTTAAAGTAAATATGGATTTCAATAACCATTACTGTTAGATGTGCCATCCTAAGAATTTGGAATAGATATAAGATATTTTCTACAAAGAAAAAAAAAGTTTTTTTAAAGAAAAGAATTGGCTATGAAGCCAGACTGGAGGACATATGGAGAAATAATATCCTTCAATCTTGGTAACCCTGTGCTCAAATCCAAGGAAGAGTTAATTTTAGATGGTCATATCTGGTCATATCTGTCATTGGTTTACATATTTACAACTTAAAGAAAGGTTTAAATTAGATAAAAAGAATCATGGGTTTGATCCTATTAAAAATGAAATGGAAATTCTACTGTGCGGTACTGATGAACATAGTATTGCTAAGATTTACAAATTGTTATTGAAATCAAACCTGGAAAATGATTGTGTGAAAGACTATATGAGAGAATATGTGAAAGAAGGTTTTGAAATTTACATTAAATTACAATTTAAAAGAAAATTTCTATACAATGGTGCACTGTTGGTATTTAACTCTTGACAAGTTATCAAGAATATATAAAGGTACTTCAAATGTATGTTGGAAATGTAAAGTAATAGGATAATAAGGTAGATGGAGGAATGAATGAAGAGAAAGATGAAGTAAGGAGGGGAGAAATGTAGAGGAGGAAGAAAGAAAGAAAAAAGTAGGAGAAGGTGAGAGGAAGGTTTAGAAAGACCAAATATGAAAGTACCTAACTTACAAATATACAACTTTGAGGCGAGTTAAGATAGGTAAAGGAATGCAGGTAGGTGAAACAAAGGGAAGGAAGAGACAAGGAAGGAATGGGTGAGATGGAGAGGAGGAGTAAGGAGGAGAGAAAGGAGTGAGAGAAAGAAAGACATGAGAGTGTGAAAGAGGCAAGCAAATAGGCAAAATATGGGCAGGAATAAAATAAGGAAAGAAGATAAGAGAGAGAGAGGGTAAGAGAATGGTACAGAAGGAGTTGGAAGAAAGGAAGAAGGTAGGTAGAAGAAGGAAGTGAATAGAGGTGGAAGGAAGGAATGGAAAGAACGGAAGATGTATGAAACGGATATACGAATGAGAGTAAATATGGATCATATATACACTATTGAAAGCGTTAACATACAAGTAAAGTGAACCTTAAAGAAAAAGGAGGGAAGAGGAACTGTGGTCTCATATGGTCTTTATATCATACAGTACATTATTTATCCAAATAATGTGCTAATGTAAAGAACTATGGGAAAAACTGATGATTGGGAGAATTGAAATCACAGTTACCCAATGAAGAAGTTAAAATAAAGGTATACACAGAGAAATAATGTATATACGCTATATATGGAATGTTGCATGTTTGTAAAATTGGTATGTTATGAATGCTAAATTTAATAGATATTTTTTAACAAAAAAAGAAGGGACCTTTTATCACCTATGAAGACATGTGACAAAGCAAAGAATTACTGGAATATGATTCATAAACTAACACAAGAGATCTTGAAAGTCAAGCTTGAGAAGAAACCAGAGATATTTCATTTGGGACTAATAGAAAAAAGATTTTGAAAGAAAAATGTGGAAATTTAATGTTATATATGACGACAGCAGCAAGATTATGTACAAAAATGGAAAGTTACCATGATTCCTACAATGGAAGAATGGTTACAGAAGTTGATGGATTTAGCAGAAGTGGCGGAATTGACTGTTCTGATTAAAGAGAACAATATAAAATACTTTACTGCACCAAAGGAAGTCAGAAGTCAACCCCTTTTTCTTTTCTTTTTTCCCTTTCCTCCCCTTCGCTTTTCTTTTTCCTTCCCTATCTTTCCATTGTTTGTTTTCATTTCTTGTATGTTATATTATAATCTAATGAAAATTTGCAACAAAAATAGTGAAAAAAGAAAGCATAATATTTTTCTGCATGAGGCTCCAATGTACAGTACATGTAGACATGCATCCCTTGAGTGCCGGGATGATCTTCAAAGCTATAGAAATGCCCATCATTAGGCGACAATTGCTATGTATTACAGTTTGCTGTATGCTCAAACATTCTCCTTTCAGCTTTGCTGAAATTGAAGTCTTCCATCTTTACTTAATTTCATCATTTTTGCATATCTATCAATTGATTGAGACAATTCATTTAATGAAGATTAACTTGTTTCTACAGTAGCTTTTGGGGACATATGAAAGTCTTGAAATTTAAATAAAAAGTAAACGGGCTAAATTTTATTATTATTTAACTTCAAAATCAGAATTTTCTAAAGTTCTGTTGTAGTTTGTCTTGGGCATTAACCATCAAACTGACGGATACAAGAGGCCAGGTCTTTTAGTGAAATTTTCTTTCTAGAAACTATGCTACTTTTCTTGCTTCTAAAAAAAGACAAGACGGCTAGCACTAATATGCTTATGTGTTTTATTGTTTTGCTTTCTTCATTATGTTCTAATTGCATTGTGATATTTCTCAGTTTGGGAAACATTTATTTTTAAATGCAAGGTACCACTTTTAAATGCAAGGTACCACTAGATGAAAGCATGAAGAGCACTGATAAATAATTATAGATAGGATCTCTTGTAGAAAGTATCATTCACTTGTCTCCAGAACTCTTTCCTCTTTAATTTCCTTCGTCTCAGTTGTCAATGAATAAGTAAATTGGGTTTTAATCAAAAGGGAGGTTTCTTTCACCAGCATTTTTATAAATAAATATTTCCAAAATAGACTGCATAAAGAAATGGTGATTTCCATAAGGAATAAATGGAAGCTACTTCTTCCACTTCCAATTTGTGAATTCATAAATGACTGTGATCTGCTGTAAAGTCTATCTGGCACTAAAAACATATGTATCCTTTTTCTGAAAGTGGAACCCATCTTTTGCCCTTCTGGCATGCTGGTGAATGTTAGCCTCAAGTCCCCCCTGCTAAATTTAACAAGTAGAACAGATGATGAATTTTATTTTATTATTTTTTCTTAGAATTTCATTACAGCAGTGTAATATCATCATCATGGTTGTGGACAGTTTTTTTTTTAAGTTTTTTTTTGCCACACTTACCTGTATTTTACCCAGCAGTAAACTGGCACTAAAACTTTGTTATGATGATCATGTAGATTGCATAGTACTTTCCCAAAAGCATGTTAATCATGGCATTCAGTCAATCAAAGAAATAAAGAAACCTCACGTATTTGAGAAATGGTGATTTGTCTTGCCTGGACTTACAATGTTATGAATTCCTAATTGAGGTTGTTAAACCTTAGCAGTAACCATAGCAAAGAAATTAGCATAGCTGGTGGTTTCAGTAGGCTTTGCTCAGCATAAAGTTACCACAAATCTGGCCAAGTGCAATTAAGTAAGCTTTGGAGTCAAGTCTGCTTGCCTCTGTGAAACTCTTCCTCTGATTATCAGGGGTCATTTTGGATCAGATTAGTTAGGATTCTATATGGTGAACACAGTGCCAAAAGCAAAGGACACTTAGGACAGCTGGCAGAGAAAGAGGGTGGGACAAGAGTATTTCTCCATTGATGACAGTGATCACCTTTTGCAACCTGTTCCTAATTTAACAACTGCAGTGATTCACTTAACAGCTGTGGCAAGAAAGATTGCAAAATAGGGTAAAATTCACATAACTGTCTTACTTAGCAAAATTAATTTTGGGCTCAATTGTGGTTGAAAATCGAGGATTACCTGTATCTTATTATTAATAATATTGGTGAAGCGTTTTCATTGTACTTATTTTAATATTTTGAGTTTATTATTGGTTTTTAATTGTATGCCTAATAAGAGTCATTTTTCTGTGAGATGGGTAGCTATATAAATATGCTAAATAAATAAATTAAGAACATTTTTAAATAGCTATTTTGATATTTAGTTTTTCTTCTGCTTATGTTCAGTAGGGTGCCTGCTGAATTCAGATCTCCCAGAGTCTCTGTTTCAGCTGAACCCCCCCCCACGCACGCTCAACTTAAAGAAAAAAACAACCCTCAACAGTCTCTACAGCAGTGCTTTTCAACCTTTTTACAGATTATACCACTTTTTAGGACACGACAATATTTGAGTACTACCAGTGGCTTAGGAAGGTGTTAAAAAACTTGACCAAAAAAAAAAGGAAACAAGTGATAAAGTGCATCCACCTACCATACTTTTAATGGGAAACCTATGCTAGTTGGCCCTTCTTCCTCTCTCCCTCTCCTCTCTTTCTCTCTTTCACTGTCTGCTAGGCTCTCCTTCCACAGTGTCTGCTCTTTCATTGATTCCTCTGCTCGTGTCACAGAAGTCTCTCCTCTTCTATCCCCTTCTCTCTCTCACGGTTGCCCCACGGAATCTTCTCTTCTCCTGTCTCTTTCTCCATCGTCTTTTCTCTCTCTCTCCCTCTCCAACAAAAAACGCCTTTTGTATCCTCTCCTCTTTTTCCCCCTCCTCCTTTTCTCTTTTGGGTGGGCCATTTTCACCTGATTCTCTCACCCCAATGAAGTTGCTGCTCTTGGTGATAGTGGCAGTGTTGCACTTGCCTGGTCTGGGGGAAAGTCTGTTGGGTTGGGTTGTTGCTGAAGCTGTGGGGTGCAGAATCAGTGCGCTTGGTTCCATTTGATTGGCGCTTTCAACAACCCTACTGGCAGTGCCAATCAGTTGGAGCCAAGCATGCCAATTTTGTGCCCCAGAGCCTTGACAACATCGCAGCCCAGCAGACTTTCCCCCAGGCCAGGCATGTACAGTGCTGCTGCTGCTTCTGAAACTAGACAAGGTGGATGTCGCATACCACCTGCCAGGTACTGATGTACCACCAGTGGTATGTATACCACAGGTTGAAAAGCCCTGTTCTTGAGCTTGACTCAATTGACACTTCAATTTATCAGAGAGAGAACAGAATGATACATAAGCAAGCAATGGTGGAAAACTATGATTATTTTTGTCTTCTGTTTCCTTTGACTTCAGATTAAAATGAATACAAGAAAATTTAGTTTCTCATTGTTATTATATCTTTTTACACCCTTTAAAGAAAAGCTTGCTTAACCATTGTAATAGCATCAATAAAATATCTTTTGGTACTCTGGAACTTGCCTAAATTAAACAAAGGTAGTTCAAGATTGAATACATGAGTGCTCTGAGACTTGGGCTACTTCATTGGAAGGAGAATTCATCCCCATTCACATTGTAGAGTGGAGGACTGCCCTTTCTTTTCTGTATTTGTAGAGTCAACAAAGTATGTGTTCAAAGCTTGTGCTCTGTACCCAGTGCTTCCACCCTCAGATTACATTACAGAAGACTAAAGAACACTACAGCTATTGACATACCATGTTTAACTCAGAAGAGTTTCTTTACCTAAGAGAACGGAACGAGCAATTGCTGTGGTTAGATTTAGATGTAGAGTCTAACACAAAATGGCATGTTTGCAACCCAAACCCAACCAGCGGTCATTCATGGTCTGGTTGAAAGCAAGTGGTAAAAAGAGAGAAATGCCATTGTCCTGAAAGAGAAGGAAAAGATGATGGAGCAAAGATGAACTGGACTGATTGAGAGTGAGAAGTGGTGGCCGCAAAATGACTCACTTTGGGTTGCATTGGCAGTTGAGAAAAAAACTAAGTCATGACATTTTACCCAGAAAAGAAAACACGAAGAATCAAAATGGCTGCTTTCTTGCTAATGAGAAAATAAATTGAACAACTTTGTACAATGGAAAGGAGGAAGGGGTTTCTGAGTGGGTGTATCACAACTGTAGCATCAACAACAGAGGAAGGGAATGTTATGGAGTAAAACAAGAAGTTTCCACTCCAGTCCACACTCCTCCCCACCCCCTTGGCAGTGGGAAAAGTCCTAATTGCTGATTGGCTGGTTGCTTCCATTCAAATGTATAAAAAGGGGGAAACCAGCCAACGACGCATGTGTACTGTACCTTTGCAATAAAAAGAGCTGATTTCACCCTCCCGTCTCCAACATCTTCCTTCCACCACAACACATCAGGGAAACTATTTGCATTTCCTACCAATATACTTCTTGAATTGACAACTCAGTAGGAACGATCTTCATTATACACACACACACACACACACACATATACACACATCTACACATGCGCATACACCGCTTGTATTAACAATAAATAAATTTTAAAAACTCACAATTATTATTTATTTACATTTTTATTATTCATTTTAATATATCAAACTCCTTAACTGCCCATATTCCTCACAGAAGAGCTCTGAGAAGTGTACAATTAATCAGTACAATAAAACATTAAAACCAAATTATTTAAGATTAAAAAATTTTAAATCGTAAAACATTATAAAATTTCAAGAGATGGAAAGATTCAAGATGGGGAAAATAAGAGTTGTTAATACAACTGTGGAGAGAATCCTCATGGGGACAGCCTGCCCCATGGCTGTGGGCCCCAGCGTCCCTCATACAAGGCTACACAGCCAGGTTTTGATCCCTTTGTGGAAGGCCAGAAGATTGGGGACATCCTGCTCTAGGACAAGATGTTCCACAAAGCAGGGGCACCAGCCGAAAAGACCCTCTTCCTTGACCTCTACAGTTGGAATTCTCCAACTGATGGGATCTGTAGCATGCCTTCCCTACCCGAACAAGTGGAATGAACTGATGGAATGGGATGAAGCTGGTTCTGTAGGTAACCTGCTAAATTAACTGCAAGACTTTCCAGAGAGAATGGACTGGTTTTAGTTGTTTATGCTCCAGATAACTATGGATATCATCCAGAATAGATGACTCCAATCCTATCCGAAGAATGGACATTCCTTTTAAACATAAAATAGAAGCATCAGCTGATGTCTCCCACATCCTGACAGGTGATGGGAATGACTCTAGTCTGGCACTAGGAGAAGAGTTGCTGCATAGTGTTGAAATAGGTAGTTTAGAAATCAACTCAGTCTAAGGTAGGTTTCTGTGGTATAGTGGTTAAGGTACAGACTAGAGAGTGAAAGACCATGAGTTTTTATCCTTCCTTAGACATAGAAGCTGACTGAATGATTCTGGTCACTCCTTAGTCCAACATATGTCACAAGGTTTTTACTGCAAAGGATGTAGGAGAAGGGAGCAATAGATATGGCATCTTGGTTATACAAAATAGAAGTGGGATAGAAGCCTAATAAACAAACATAGGAACTTTTTCCTGAAAAATCATGCAAAATTTTTATGTATATAAAGAAAGTAGTCTTTCCAGAAATACATCCAGTGTGTTCTTAAGATCACTGTTTTGTGTTTCAGTCATGGGACATGGCATAAAGCAACAATACCATGAGCCGTGGCAATTATGTTACTGTGGCAATTACATCCCACATTGCAGCTTTGCCCACACCACATTTAAAAAACCCTCCTACAGACATCTCTATATCCTTACAATCAAACCAAACTTGCAAAGCAACAAATATTTTGGACTCACCTCACAGTCACCATGGTAGCTGTGACATTTGAGCAAGTCCTTACTCAATTTACAAGTGGCTTGTTTTGACTAGATCATGTCCACATGCTACTTGAAACAGCTGTTTTTCTTTTGCCATTTCTGCACTAGAGTTCCTCTTCTGGGATGTTTCATTTTTAACAAAAACATAGATTATATTACTGCCAATTTGGTTTTTAAGGTAATTATGCTTAAATATGCTCGTGCTTTACCTTAATTTTTCCTCTGAATTTTCAGCTATCATCTTCAATCAACAAAAGCATTCCAGAATGATGTTGATAGCAACTGTAACCATGTGATTTTTTCCAACTCTAAAGCTAAAATATGATGAATTTTCAGTGCTAACCTTGTATATGTGGTTATGCTAAGTTCTCAGTCAAGTTGGCAAACATTCAAGGAAACCTGCAAACTCTAATTCTTGAAGGTTTCATAGATAACAAACACGGGATTGGATAGATGAATGTCCTTGGCAAATTGCTTTACACTTATTTCTGGGTGAAATTGTTTTTGTTCCATTGATTTAATCTTAATTACTGTATATTTAGCCTAGGCTATACCTTTCCATACAGGCCCATCAGCCCGTCCTGCTAAATTATTCTGGTATGTCAGAGAAGAAAGTCTTACTCTTTTGGGATGACAAACACATGGAAATTTCTGCAAATTTAGCTATGTTCTGCACTATTTGAAGGCAGTTTATGCTCCAGAACCTCTAAATATACATGTATTTTTTGTATGGCATTAAAAAACTTCACTATTTAGCATTTGTAGATTCATATAGTATTCAATTGTTTGTGCTATATATTGTGTACCCATGCTTAACAGTTTATATATATTATGATATGATCTATGTCAGTGTTTCACAACCTTACAATGTCTGGACTTCAACTGCCAAAATTTCCCCAGCCAGCATGCAGAATAAATCATCTACTTACAGGTAGTCTTTGACTTACAACCATTCATTTAGTGACCATTCAAAGTTACAATAGCACTGAAAAAATGATGTACAATTGATACAGTTACAGCATCCACCTGGCCATGTGATCAAAATTCAGATGTTTAGCAATTGGCATGTATTTGTGATGGTTACAGCATCCTATGGTCATGTGATTGCTGTATGCAGCCTTCCCAGTGAATTTCTGAGAAGCAACATCAATGGGGGAAGCTGGATTTGCTTAATGACTGTGTGATTCAATTAAATCCAGTATTCACTTAATAACTGCCACAAAAAAGGTTGTAAAAGTGGACACAATTTACTTAAGAACCAGTTTGCTTAAAAGTAAATTAAGGATAACCTCTGTATTATCCCTCCCTCTCTCTCTATTCATACTTAAACTTTATATATATTGATAAGAATGCCCCAAATTATCTTTGTTTCTTGAATCTATCATTATTTCCTGGTTGCATTTATTGCATTAGCTCCTCTGAGCAGGAACAGGACTTCCTTAAAGTGTGTGTACATGTGAGTGAGTGTGTCATAGTTATGATCAATGCCATATGCAATCAAATCAAAGCAAGCAGCCATTAATTTTCCTCTTACTTTCATTCTTTAAATCAGAGCGGTTCCATTTGTGATGCTTCATGTGCAAATGCTTTAAATTGGGATTGAATGTCCTTTTATATTCTATGAGCCACTGATTCATGGCATGCAGTTAAATCCCTGAACTGGTGTTTCTTGGTGCATATTATGCATGCTGTATTAGCATTGTGGTTAAAAAAATAAAAAAAGTAAAAACAGAAGTGTTCAGGGCTTTTAATTTTTAATTTTTATTTATCCCCAAGCATAGTTTTTTACATGAATTTTCATCACAAATAATTATATACTAGAAATATAATATGCAAGTATAATGAGAAATCTGAAAATTATTCCTCCTCTCATTCTTGGCCAATATTTGCATTCACCAATATCATATTCAAATATAAATGAACATTTGAGAATTTCTGATTGGGAGCTACATAGAAAGAAACTGGTCATGCCCTGCACATCTGGATACTTTTCATTGTTGTTTTTATCTATTACAGGACAAACATTCACATCAAAAAGGTTTGCATGAGTACTTGAATTCTGATGATTGAAGATTCAGTTCCTCAAGTGCAGATGTTCCTTTTTACATGAACAGAGAGTACAGCTTTTATTTATTTATTTATTTATTTATTTATTTATTAAGATTTTTATACCGCCCTTCTCCCCGAAGGGACCCAGGGCGGTGCACAGCCTT
>JANHFO010001868.1:159453-174207 GCA_032468095.1 Pareas carinatus | reverse complement strand
AAGGGGAGCCCCATGTAGAGAGCATTACAGTAGTCCAGACGAGAGATAACCAGGGCTTGAGTGACTGTGTGTAGGGCGTCCCGATCTAGAAAGGACCGCAACTGGTGGATCGGGCAAACCTGGTAAAGAATTTCTATCCCTTATGAAGCCTTCTAAGTCTCTACTGAAGAACAATAAAGAGATCAGGAGAACTTGCAGCAAATATTGTTTAAAGACTCTCTGAAAAGTATCGGTAATTCTACACAAAAATACAAAACATAGATAAGGAAATTACTGTATTGTCTCTTTTTTTCACCTAAAAATGCTATGAATCAAGAAGGTGCTTAATCAATTTCTTTAAGTCTATATATAAAACTAAGTTTTTGGTCTTGTTAATTGTAATGGGAAATCTAATATTAATATAGAACAGTCTAATATAAAATAGACATAGACTAAAAAAAGGTTTAAATTTAGGCTAAATTTTATATGAACTTCAACTGTAGAACTTGCTCCCTTTTAAATTTAAAAATGATAGGAAAAAACCTGTTCAAACCAAAGTTTAGGTTATTATAATGCCAAGACATATTTCAGTAAGAGAGCCAAGAAATTCATATTCATCATATCTTTAGATCTCTTGATTGCCAGAGGTTTGAATGAATTAAGAGAACATTACCTTTTATATGAGTCTGCTACATACATACATACATACATACATACATTCATACATACATGAAAATAAACTAAGGCTATATTTAGTATGAACATGCCAAGACATAGGAAGATGCTACATGGCTTTCATACAACCTTATATTGAATAGTGACTTTGATTTTGGCATTTTTATGAGCTTTCCCTTACAGATTCTTGGAACATACATTTCTTTCCCTTTTTGCTATATTTTGTTTCTGCTAAAAATAAGTGTTAAAAGTATTTTCCAAAGGCTATTGTTAAGTCAGTGCTTCATGTGTATTTGGTATATACTGCAGTTCTGTGTGTTATCCTAAGATGATGAAACACAGGCTATTTACTGAACACATTTTCCATTTAGGCTGGTTTTGATTTATTTCTTCATAATTACTTGACACACATGAAAGAAACAGAGCTAGCAAATGTCTTGATGGAACTTTGATCAAAGGGACTTACTATTAAGTAAATGAATTTAGAATGCAGCTTTTTGGTAATTAGGTCTGTCTGTTTTTCTTCATAGTAATTAATATGACAATATGTGGTTATTAATATTCTACTGCTACTAATATGTTCAGAGTGGCCACCACCATCTATTATTTTAAATTAGTTTTTAAAATGTAATGCAAACAAGCAATAATATAAAACAGATGATATATTAACACAGTAGAAATCATTGTAGCGTAACCTCAAATTGCAAACTAAACTCCATTGAAAGCTATATTTAGAAAGCTATTTCTGAAGAGGCAAATTCTGAACCATGATTTGCTTCTGGATCAAAATCTGAGTATCACACCCGAAATCTTTTGCTAATATCTAGAAGTGGTGCTGACCCTGCATAGACATCTATCAAAGTAGACCATTGTTAAAATAATAACCGCTTAGAGAGAACTGTAAAGCACTATTAAGCGGTATATAAGTCTAAATAACAAATAATCTAAGTATTAGCATCCTTAAAAATCATCACCAGCACTTTAAATTAGACCAGAAATTAAATAGGGAGCTGATAAAGGATATAGTTCAACTTCCTAAATCCGACAAAAGTTTGATATTAGTTTTATTTTCATTGAATAAATACTTTCTGTCCATCTTCAAATGTTTTTGTAAAGTACTCTTTAACAATGTATTTATTTAGCTTGAAAGTAATCAAAGTAACAGTGAGAAAATTATGGGCCCCATAATTCTATAGTCCTATTTGTTTTGTCCACAATAGGAGAAATAAAGGTCAGTAAATGATATAAGATTCCCAACTGCAGAAATGCAGAGTATGGCACTATGGGAGGCGGCGTTTAAGTTTTAGTGTAACTTTTCCCTTTTCTGCACAGGAATACAACTAAAAATCTTTTTAAGCTAGTTCTTGGAAAATGTTTCATTTCCCCATAGTGGCTGAATTCAGTTTCTTACCCTTAGGGAGGCAGCCTCAGTAGCAACGGATCATTCCTGGAAAAAGTCTAATAATTTCCTTCCGTTGGACAACTGACACCACTATGGTATTACACTCACCAGATTCTATGGGACACAATCAGCAACTTTACTCTTGTTACCCACAACAGCAATCTTTCCTGCTTCGACAGTTTGCTCTGTTCTCCAAAGAAAATGCTGCAAAACTTTCCAGCAACAGATGATGGAGAACTATGATTATTATGCCTTCAAAAGTCAATCCCTTCTCTTTCAGAGGAGTAGACTTGCATGAGGTCACAATAGCCAATTGCATCTTCAGCTGGGCAGCATCAGTATGAGATCACAATGGCTAGACCTCTCTATCAACAGAGAGAGAGAGACACCTGATGGGCATAATGTCTCCTCCTCTCTTGTTGAGGCAGTATAGTAGTCGATTTCCTCCTCCTCAACGGAACACTCGTGCAGCAAAAAGAGGGGCATTAGCCTCCCAGTCACTGTAATAAAGCAGTGGCTTTATTGCTGAGTTTGTCAATCAGTAGGTCGGCAGTTCGAATCCCTAATGCTGCGTAACGGAGTGAGCTCCCGTTACTCGTCCCAGTTTCTGCCAACCTAGCAGTTCAAAAGCATGTACAAATGCAAGTAGAAAAATAGGGACCACTTTGGTGGGAAGGTAACAGCGCTCCGTGCGCCTTTGGCATCTAGTCATGTCAGTCACATGACCACGGGGACGTCTTCGGACAGCGCTGGCTCTTCGGCTTAGAAATGAAAATGACCACCGACCCTAGAGTCAGCTGGATTTGCATGTATGGGCAGGGGGAACCTTTACCTTTTTAACATGGCAATATGTCTCTCTCACTGAACTGGGCAATGGCATATGAGCAGGGAAGCAACAGCTAAAGGAGAGATGGAAAGTAGGGACGTTATATACAAGAAAACTTTGATTTAGGAAGATGCACTGGCACCAGAAGAGGCAGAAATAAGGAAGGTTTGGAAGCCGCTTTAATATAACAAAGCACTGTCCAGGCAGATTCAGTCAGAGTTTGAGAGATTAACTGCTAATCTACAGACAAGCAGAAGCACAGCTGGCTCTGGCATGTCAACCTTGATAGAGCGGACACTCATCTTTCAAAAAGTCCACCACAGAGAGACTAAAAGCAAGATCAGGGAGTAACAGGGTGTGTACAAGTAACACACTGAGGAATGAGACTGGTATTATTGAGCACGCCAGGACACTAGGATTTGCAGGCACAATGACAAATTCACTTCTAATGAAATTATGGGTAGCCATTCTGACACGTGTGGTCCCAAAATTAACTGACATTCAGCATGTACAGGCCTATTAGAAACCAAAGTGCGCGTCTACATAACCTTCCATTTAAAAATAACTTCAATCTTATTCTAGAAATAAAAAAGTGGTTTATTTGGATATGATAATTCACTTAAAGTCCAAAGGGCTTCCCAGTGCTCATTTACTATGACATTCTAAACCTTCTCAAACATTCACATGCTCCGTCCTCTAAGCAAATGTATACCAAGATAGAGTCAATTTGTATGGTTTAGGGGAGACTCGATGTCTCTTTCCTGAAATCTTATTAACAGGGAAAATTTTTTTCGCTTCTTTTATGAAAGTTACATAAAGCCTTCTATTCTCAAGTGAGCAATCAGCAAATCTCCGGAGTAAGGAAACCATTTGAGATTCTCCCGAGAGGTATGTTGCAGACGAGAGGACATCAGGGTTAACATAGTAAGCAAGAAGGAACAGTGTGTCTTTTAGATCGGCGGCCCCCAACCTTTCGGGCACCAGGGACCGGATCCATGGAGAAAGGATTTTCCACGGATCAGAGCGGGCGTGGGTTTGCGTGCTGCCTGCATCTTGTGAATGGGGCTTGGCTTGTGTGGCTCAGTTGCTGGCAAGCTGCGGACCAGCGCCAGTCCATGGACTGGGGGTTGGGGACTCCTGCTTTAGATTATAACATTTTTATCAAACCTACTAAAGATAACTTTTATAGTAAGCTTCATCCCATTCAGATATGGGGGTGCTTTCCCCCCCCTCACAGTTTATTTTATATGATGAATTCTTTGAAAGTTTTTATTTGAGAGGTTGCTTTTCTTCCATAGACTTTGTCCAGCTGACCTGATCTGGCAGTCTTGGCGTGCTCCATGTTCTTTCAATTAAATACGTGGACCTCAAAATGCACCTTCCATGTAGCTGTGGAATATAGCTTCCACTGAGATCTGAATGGCCCTCGTTCTGCTGCTATTTAGAGGACTTGGCCTTTTGTGAGGGAGAATGAAGCCCTGTCCCCTTTGAATTATGCAGTTTTATCTCTTTGTTTCTAAAATATACCCATTTTTAAAAATCAGTCTTCCCCTCATCGCTTTTGTCTATTGCACAATATTTTTTTCTTGGTTTTTTTTTAAAAAATTTTTTTATCAGTAAACACCCAGAGTCATTGGAAGTTGGGGAGCATATAAATGTAACAAAACGAATAAAAACAAAAACATGTAATACGTGTCTGGGTAGTCCTCGACTTATGACCCCAATTGAACCCAATTGTTGCTAAGCGAGACAGTTGTTAATTTGAGTTAGTTGCCAAGTGTCTGAATCTTGTTCATGTGAGTATGGGAATGCTACAACTGTCATTAGTGTGAAAAATGGTCGCAAGTCATTTTTTTATAGTGCCATTGTGACTTCACATGGTCACTAAATGAACTATTGTAAGTCGAGATCTACCTATATGTAGTGAACGATATATCATTTGATTAAAAAATCATGCCATTTTAGTTAGAATGTGTCTAAAGGAAGAAAAGAAACTTGAACAAGATTTTTTTCTTTTTTAAAAGAGATCGGTTCTATATACCATGAATATTTCATAGCATGTTCTGATTCAAACTGGGTATTGCTGGTATATGAGGTTATTAATTTCTGACACCTGTGGCAATTCTGGACAGTTATTTTCTCTTTCCATCAGAGATTTGAGCTCCCAGATTTATTTTTTGCTTGTGTCCATATTTCTGTTCAGGGACACAATTGTTGACTTAAGTCATTTTTTTACAAGGCTCAGCATCAACGTAGCTAATGGAGATTTTAAATGGATTTTGCAAGAGACAGCTACCAATAGTAAAATAATAAAGGATTATTCCCATTGCTTCTCATTCATACGAATACAATTTCACCAGCATTCAACGTATTAGAAAATTTAGAATTGTGAATAACTTAAAAAATGAAAATCATGATGTTACAAATGTAAGATTTTTCATTTTGCAATACAAATAATACACACGCAAACACATGCAGCTACTGTATGTCAACTATTCATGCAAAAGAAATGTTTAAATTTGTGCTTGTTTAGAAACAACTTCATAAATGTCCTGGTAGAATACTGAAATAAAATATATGCACTGGGCTATCTCCAAAAATAAAAGGTCTGGAAACTACAGTTGATTCAAAATAGGACCAAGGTAGATCTTTGTTGACACACAATTTAAGATTTGGATAACTGTGGAAAAATAAAATTACAGTAAATAATGGGTTTCAACTAATTCAACTATTTTTCTGCAAAAATCTAGATCCTGGAAGCAACAAGGAAACCAAGCGTACCAAATATAAATGAGAAATGAATCTTCTCACGGCACAGAATTAATTCCAAGCGCTCTAATTCCTCCTAAGATTATGTTACATGTTTGAGTTTACATTGGTGGGCAATTCTCCCTTTTTAAATATAATGTCAAGAGATCACATTCAGTCTTGCAGAAAGCCTACATAAATATATTTTATTTCATAACCTTCTTTCAGTGAAGGTTTATACTAGGTAAACAGAAAAGGGGTTACCCAGGCTACACATAACGTCATTCACTGCAATGCTTCAACCACAGCAAACAAAAGCAATGAAATAGAAAAGGGGTTACTCAGGCTACATATAACGTCGTTCACTGCCACGCGTATGGCAAATGTAGCAAGAAATTGAGAGATCCACCATAAGAGCCAGGATGGTGCAGTGGTTAAAAGCAGCACTGCAGGCTCTTTCTGTTGACTGCCATCTGCCATTAGCTATCAAAAGTTCAGCGGTTCGATTCTCACTGACTCAAGGTTGACTCAAGGTTGACTCAGCCTTCCATCCTTCCGAGGTCGGTAAAAGGAGGACTCAGATTGTTGGGGGCAATAGGCTGGCTGTGTAAACCAATTAAAGAGTGCTGTAAAGCACTGTTAGGCGGTATATAAGTCTAAATATTATAACAACAACAACAACAACAATTTCAAAGGATTAGAACAGAGATAAGAACCAGGATAATGATAAGAGATGCTAGGGCAGTGATGGCAAACCTTTTTGAGACTGTCCAAACTGCAACCCAAAAGCCACTTATGTATCGCAAAGTGCCAGCACGGCAACCCGCAACCCCCTACTCCCCCAGCAAGGCCCCTGCACCCCAGGAAAGCTGTTCACCAAACAAGCAGGACCCCCCCCAGTTTTTAGCCCTCTGCACTCCGTCACCCCCAGTTTTTAAGGGCAGCTTACCTTAGCTTCTGCGAGCTCTCTCTCCCCTTCGGCACAACCTCCATGCCTTTGGACCCCCTCCTTAGGAGGGAGGGATGGAGGAGGGAGGGAGGAAGCACTCCTATTGGACTGCTGGGCAGAGGGGCGGGTAAAATGGAGAGGGGTAGGAGGAAGGGATCCTTGCTGCTACAGAATATTTTTTTTTAGTTTACTGTGCGAAGGTGTGTGTGCCGGCAGAGAGGGCTCTGCGTGCCGGCAGTGGCACATGCGCCATAAGTTCCCCATCACTGTGCTAGGGATTCTACTTCCTTTGAAGAGCTAAAATTTCTCCACTCAATGGTTTAAGGAGACCCTACTACAGCCAAGGTAAATTATTGATTAATTTTAGTTAGTAATTATTTCAACATTCTTTCTTAGCAAGTCACCAATGAATTAGAAAATTCCATAATAAAACAAGATGCTCTATTATTAATTTACATAATACCTTCCATTATGAAAATATGTACACACACTCTAACATTCATATCACACAAAATGTGGCAAGTACGGCATGTTCGGCCTCCCTGCATTTATTGTTATCTTTTCCAGGAGTCTGATTATATTTTATCATATGGTTACACATCCCATGAAAATTCACATGTAAGGAAGCATAAATACTCAGAATGCAGTTAAACCTAGCAGGCTTCCTTCTTCCCAACAAACTTTACCCACTTCCCTGCTTTTAATACGGTAAAGGAATTTGGAATTGTATTTATCATTTATTTTGAACTTTCTGTCTGAATCTCCAACTCTCCATTTCTACTTTAAACTTAGAGAGTATCTCAATATTACTCCTACCCCCCCAAAATACACTATGGAATTATCCCCATAAATCTTGTCAGACATATTTTGAGTATTCTTTTGGGGGAGGGCGGGCTTATTTATCTATTTGTTCATTCAATTTCCTTGGCTTTCATGTCAAGTGATTCTGGGTGGCAAACAATCATAAAATATATACTGCTATAAGGTGTGTGCAGCTTGCTTCTCATGAGGCATCTGGATCTCTAAATTCTCTGCAATTAGGACAAATATACATGTCCCAGAATGTTGCAGAATTCAATTGGAGTCAGTCACCGGGACCAGAGGTTTATTCTTCCAAGTTTTAGAATTTGTGCTGAAGTCCATCATCAGGGACGCCCCCCTCTCTCAAGAATGTGTGGGGACTTCCGGTTTAGATTTCTTCCGTCAAAGATGAGGCGATTGGGACTCCAATCGCTGGTGTCTTCCCCCCCCCAAATTGGGTGCACTTGAAGTGCCTAAGGACACCTTAGGGGATGTCTGAAGAAGGAGGCTTGACAGATACGCGTGTGAGGTAGCGGCTAGCACGTTTGAACCTGTCCTTCTCCCTTTTCCCGTTGGGAGAAATGGCATCTATGGCACCATTAAGGAAGAAACCTGAAATGCTGTGAAAACATCCACAGGAACAACACGGAAGCAAAGAAAACTAAAAATATCTAGTCTGGTGAGAAGAAGCGATTTTATTACTATATTCTACTTAAAAAAAGATTTAGCCCAATTAAGAGAAGAAAATAAACAAGTTTCTCCTAAAAAGAGTTTTTAAAAAAGGTGACTGAAATTGAGAGAGCCAAACAACAAAGGAAGGCTTAAGGATTTTTAAAAATGGAGGACGTCTGCAAGATCATAAACATTTAATGTTCTCTGTCTGTGGACTTTTCGTGGATTAATTCAGTCAAATATAATTATTCCATGATTTGGACTTTGATCAGAACTTGTAGTGGCTTTAAGGAGATTGATGTTGAACTATAAAAGTGTGTGACTGAGAACAAAGCAAAACAACAACAAAAAACTTTTGGATATTTGAGGTTTGAACTATTTGGTCTATAAAATAAAGGGGACTTTTGAGCATTTGGACTATGGATTTTAACTATTAAAACTGGGATTACAAAAGATTGGATTCAATTTAACACTATAAGAAAGAAAAAAATTGGCAAAAATGGAGCTTACAAAAGATGAGCTACAACAGGACTTAACTGGCAACAAGTTCCTGGTGCACATGGAAGAAATGTTTAAGCTATGGATGAGATATCGTGAATAACAAAGAAAGAGACAAGCCCTAAAGCGACTTTCAAAAATGGGGGAAATGGCAGGACAAAGTAGAAGAAGGAGAAAATTGAAGAAAGAGAACAAAAATCAGACACTAAAAAAGAAAGAATGTGTGCACTGGTTTGTTCTAAGTGTAGAATTTATAAGGTGCCTGCTTGTGTGTGGCTTTTAGTTGTTAATTGGGATGTTGATGGCCAGCTATTAAGCCATTGAATGTTGTTTCCTTGAAAGCTGGTGATAAATCAGCACTCCTGTTGACTTACAAGGGCCCTGTTTTCCAGGCATCAATCATTTTGATGCCTGAGAAATGGGCTATTTTTGTCCCTGCTTGGCCAACAATCTTAGTAGTTGCTAAATTGAATGCATGTCCTTGTCCATTGCAAATGAAGAAATTCTAAATTCTCCTCTCATATACCTGCTGCACTAGAATCACTAAAGAACACTGCCAGAGGAATCTTTCCCACCTCTGATTTACAGGAAAGAGGAAGTGACAATGCTTTTCATCCAATAACCTGATCTAACAGAGAGTTGTACATAAAAGCTGGATTCCTTTCCCCAAATGAACATCACTTGTTTATTAAGAATTCTAAATGTTTAGACTAGAAACAAAGAAGAAAGTTGAACTAAAAAAAGGAAAAGGAATAAACAGATGATTATTAAAGATATTAATCTCAGTTGGGTTATTTCAGAGAGTACAGTAAATGTCCTCTTAGTTTCTGGATCTCTCATAAACATATACATAAATCAAAAGATGGTCTCAGGGTCCAGGTCCCAACTCATAAAATAAAATAGAATCTTTAAACAATTTGCTTTTGGTTGATGTTCAATTTCAATAGATTCTAGCCTTGCTGCCATCAGGTTTTCCCCTTACTTACTTTCATCCAACATTGGAGGCGGGGAAATGGATACCAAAAAACCCCAAATGGAAATTGCACTCTTTTGTAAAACCTACCGAGAAGGAAAACCCGTCTTCTTGACTAGCTCCTCAATCTATTTCCTTAGACTTTTGCAGTTTTCATCTGTTATCTGGGATTGACAAGACAGCTAACTTTAAGTCTGGTTTTCTTGAAATTGAATTCTCCTCATATTTATAATAGTTCAGCAGTCTGATTCAGCTCAGGATTTCATAACCACAATGACAAACATAAAGTCCCAACATAAAGTCGGCTTGACACATGTATCAGATAAAATTCTGGCTCTGGTTTTCTTGGTAGGCAAGACCTGAAAATGTCTGGTGTAGTGGTTAAGGCAGCAGACTAGAAACCAGAGCACTGAGAGTTCTAGTCCCACTTTAGACATGAAGCCTGATGGGTGAACATGGACCACTCACACACCCTCCATCTTAGGAAGCAAAAGCAATGGCAAACTACTTCAAAAATCTTGCCAAAAAAACCTGCAGGGACTTGTCCAGGGCAAGAACTTGAAGGCACCAAAGAGAAACAAGGCAAAACAAAACAGAATCCTATGACAATATTGTCAGCTTTCCACTCTGCAAAGATGGGAGTCAAATAAAATGGTCCCTCCCTGGAGGGAAATGCACGAACTGGTTTGTATAATAAATGGATTTTATGGTTCTTATTGAAGCACTGGTCATACCAAAGCACATGTGATAGAACCTGCTCGCTGACATTATTTCCTTTGACAGGCTCCTTTGAATTCTTTGTTATTTACAGCAATAACCTAAACTACAGAATAGCTGGCTGGCATTTAGAAAAAAAAGTGTGTTGAAACCAATCAAACATGGATGAAAGCTCTTTAGTGAATAGTCTGTCAGCGAAGGTAGAAAAAGGATTTACATTCCATCTTCATTGGATTTCCATTGTTTTCTGACTTTTAAAATTCATTTCAGCTCTAGAACTGGGAGATAGAAATAATCTTGGTCTCCAGTGATATGACCTTTATTCTGTTTGCTCTCTTCATCTTTTGCCATGTTTTTGATTCTCTTGCACTTCTCATTGGCTTCTGATATTCTTCTAAAACAGTTGTTTTATCGTAGCTTCACTGCTATCTGATGAACTATTTCCAAAAAGGAAACAGAATTAAAGGTTTGTTCCAGGGTAATTATCACATGTGTATAGTCAAAGCTGTGGTTTTTTCAGTAGTAATGTATGGCTCTGATAATTGGGGCCAAAAGGAAGGTTGAGCTTTGAAAAATTGGTGCTTTTGAATTGTGATATTGGAGAAGATTCTTGAAATTCTCTTGGAATGCAAGGATATTAAATTAGTCAATCATAAAGGAAATCAACCCTGATGGTTGTTTGGAAGGACAGATACTGAAGCTGAAACTCAAATACTTTGGTCACCTAATGAGCAGAGAGGTCTCATTGGAAAATATCCTGATACTGGGAAAGATTGAAGGCAAAAGGGGAAGGGAACAGCAGAGGATGAGATGGTTAGATAGTGTCATAGATGCAATGAACATGAATTTGGGCAAACTCTGGGAGGCAGTGGAAGACAGAGAGGCCTGGTGTGCTGTGGTCCATGAATACACAAAGAGTTGGACATGACTTAGTGACTGAACAACAACAAGGTTATCACATGAGAATCTCCAGCTCATCCCTTACCCACCTCCTGCAATCTATTAAATTAAATTTACTGGGTGAAATCACACTGGAGTAAGTTGTGAATCTCCAGAACTCCAGAACAGGTGCAAGGATCTTCTCTCCCAGTTATGGAACATCCTTTTCAGAGGTATGCTTGGGAGCTTATGTGAGTGCCAGCAAGTGATATTCCTTTTCTTTCAGGTATTTCTCAAGACTTGTATATTTTCAAAATATTGAAAAACTTTCCCCATTCTTTAGTAATTCTGTGATCTTTGAAAATTGAGTAGATTAGTGATGTAACAAATACATAAGAAAATAAAGACCACACCTACAAGAAGAGAAACTTTTATAAGTACTTTCAATCAGATACGAAGCTGACATAATGAAAAGAATTAGGGTTCATCAGGATTCAAAGGGTTAGGCAGATCATCAAAATAAACAGTAAAGAATTATTTGAACTATAATATGCAATTTCCTGTAGCAGCTTGAGACATGCTGTCCGCTGTGCAGAAAGTTTCCAAATTTGGGGCTACTAAACTTTAAAGGAAACTTTTCCCTAATAGCCCCGCTGTATTTTTTTTTTTAATATGTTACACGGTCCTTGGTGATTTACCTCTGTGCTACAAGCTATCGCCAGTCATCAAGCAATAATTTACAACATGTGTTTACCCCCACCCCCTCCTTTAAAGGACAATGCCCGTTTAAGTAGTAATATCACCCCATAACAAAATCAACAGAAAGATTAATTCCCCAATTGTTTTCTTTACACAAAAGTTAAAGGAATTGGTGCAAAACGAACAGATACATAGTTATTGTGTAAATTGTACATCAGGTATCTCCAACCCCCGGTTCATGGACCGGCACCGATCCACAGGATGCCAGAAACCAGGCCGTGCAAACAAGCCAAGCCCCATTCGCAAGATGCAGACAACACGCAAAACCACGCCCCCCCAACTGGTCTGTGGAAAAACCTTTCTCCATGGAACTGGTCTCTGGTGCCCAAAAAGTTGGGGGTCACTGTTGTATACCATTTGCAAAATAAACCCAAAAGTTCCCAGAATGAAGGATCTGAACCTATACATTCAACTAGAACTGTGATTGAGCTGAAGAAAAGTGATTTATGACTGATCCTTGCACTTACAACCATTACAGGTGTCCTCCTGGTCATGAGATCAAAATTTGGGTGCCTGCCATCCAGCATTTAATTAGGAATGTTGCAATGATCACCATTCATAACCTTCCCAAAGGGCTGCCAACAAGCAAAGTCAGTGGAGGAAGTCAGGTTTGCTTAGCAACCATGTGATTCATTGAACGACTGTGGCAAATTTCATGAAACCGGGTGCAGCTCATTTAACAACTTTCCTGCTTATCAACAGACATTTTGGTCCCAATTGTGGTAATAAGTTGAGGACTGCCTATAGACAGCCTTGGAAGGTGGCAGATCCTGAATGCTTTGAGACATATGGTCAAGGAAACAATAAAGGTTGTCTGCATCTGCATCAGGACATACTAAACTGGATTAGCTTGGAGGCTAGAATAATGCTAGAATTCCTGTGATTATATCTATTTACTTACCCTGGCTTGATTAGTATGATTAGTACTTAGACGCTGCAGTTTGAAGTTGCAATCAAGTCCTTGATTATAACCACAGCTACTTTTTTACAAATACATGCATTAAAATAGCTTCATGAGGGCATTTTTCTTTATAATCAAGACTCTCTAAAATCTTTAAGTAACTGACAAAAAAATTAGTTTGTAAGCATACACCAACATAATTGGGTGCTTTTAACTACTTTTAAGATGTGTGGAGAACAGATCAAGTTTTGGGTCATATTTATGTAGAATTACTGAAAATTGAAGGATTCATAATTTTTTAAGCACACTGTAAACTCTCTGTGTGGCTTCTGAAGAAAGAAATGGTGTGGCGCTAGCAGGTGGCAAGGCCAGAATATCTCAGACAGAACCACTTGATGTCTAGTGGATCAGGACTGTTCCAAAGTTGCTCTGAAGAGGAGAGAGAAGAAGAGGGACATTCGGGGACCTGAGATCAAGTGGCGGCCGATCTTGGGCGATAGAGAAACCCACCTGAGGTTGGCTGCCTGAGACAGCATCCAGCCACAGACGAGCCGGAAGGAAAGTGGTGCTGCGGTTTAAGGATTAAACCGCAGGAAAGCAAGAGATAGCACACATCGGTTTGGGTGAGCAAACTTTAAAATTCCCCTACTAAAGAGACTAAGACACCCTGAATGAAGTAGAGAGAGGGGGAAAAAAAGATTTTTTGCCCCGAAAGAAGAAAAAAAATGGCGAATTAAAATGACAGGGAAACTCTTATTCTAAAAAGAGATGGAAATTTAACCTTTTAAAATATCTGGAAAGAAAGGAAGTTTAGAAGGAAATAAAGAAATAAAGAACTTGGTTGGTTTTGAATGTAAAAGAGACATCTAGTGGACAAGTGGAGAATAGGCCTGGGACATTTAAAGGGGAAACTAAGTTATACTTGGCCTTGCACCTGTGGAGAGCTGATAAAAGAGAAGAACATAAGATAAATATTTGAACTTTGCAGCAGGGAAGAATGAACTGTTCATAAAACTGTTTTTCAAAATGAGCAGAGTACCAAGAATGGATCCCTTTGCCCCAATGACACCTGAAATGGGGAAATCTGCTGCAATTGTGACACGGAAAAAAAAAACACTGAAGCAAAATTTACTCAAGACATGCAAGAAATGAAAGAGTCAATGGGAAAGTTGATGGAAATTATGAATGAATCTATTAAGTGTAACAATGCAAATTTTGAAAAGATAGATAAACAAATACAAGATATAACAGATAAATTAGATGAACAAAATAAATTGTTTGGGTTCATAATTTTTTTAAGCACACTGTAAACTCTCTGTGCAGCTTCTGAAGAAAGAAATGGCAGACTGAAATTCTCTCTGTGAAAAGCAGAGTTGATAACCACAGTGAAGAACGAAGAGCTGGTGGGCAGACGCACTATTCAAATCTCTCTATATAAACAGAGGACAGGAGATTGCCCAGAAGTTGCTTTCTGGAATGGTCTCTGGCAGGTTTTAAGCAATGGAAGACAAGGGAAAAGTCTTCTTCCTCAAACCACAGTCAGGGCTTTTACATACTTTCTTTCTTTCTTTTTCTTTACTATATTTCTTGCTTCTCGTCTTTCCTTTTTCTTGCTATCTCTATTTTTTTTTACTTTGCACTTATTACTCTTCTTTCTTTTAGTCTGTATTCATTTTTATTATTCCAGCCATCCTTAAGCAGGTAAGATTCTAACTCTAGTTTTCTTCCTGTCTCTTTGCCTCTTCTCTTGAAGTTTTTGTCACCTTACTCCAAGTCCATTTGCAATTTCCATAAAATAACTTCAGTAAATGTCTTGTATTTCAATTTTAAAAAATAGTTCACATCACTATTAGGACATGTTATTTGTATGTTATTTCTGATTTTAAAATGATCATCCAAATTCCACTTGTACATCTACCGTGTTTCCCCGAAAATAAGACACTGTCTTATATTAATTTTTGCACCCAAAGATGCG
>JANHFO010001868.1:135016-153165 GCA_032468095.1 Pareas carinatus | reverse complement strand
CCTCCTCCTCCTCCTCCTCCTCCTCCTCCATGATGAAGATCCACTATATCTTTATGAAGCTTCATTTTTAAAAGAAAAAACTGTTTTTACCACCTATAGCTTAGATCCTCTGGTCAATAGTGAAAATCACTGCATGTTTCTTGGGTGTGTGTGTTTGTGAAAGCAAGAGTGAGAAAAAGAATGCATATATTTCTGCATATTAATTTATGTAAATATATGTATGAATATACAGAGTCTTGCTAGTGACATAACACATCTGAATAGAACACAACAATTACATTAATAATAAGATATTTGAGTTTATAGCAGATTCTGTCAGGATTATATATAAAAAGACTAAGATAAGAAAGTTCAAGGTGAATCCAGATACAGAAAGAAATTCAGACCTTGCTTTCACAAACAGAAAATAAGACCACAAATGTGCTTTGGGGCAGATTGCATTGTCTATGTTAAGCTTCTCATCTTCTCTCTTTTAAATTAAAGGAGTCCAGCTCCTTTAGACTTGTTAACATGTGAAATTCTCCAGACATCTGCTGTTGCTGTCATCTGAATGGTTTCCAACTTCCATGTGTCTTTTCTGAAATAGGGCAACATAATGCAGCACTCTAGCAACATTAACTCACCAGTGCTGTGCAACAGAGGAAAATCTCTTCGTTTTACAGATAAGCTTTCTGTGTGACTGCATATAGTATATTGCAGCATTTGTAAAACATTATACTGCTGATCAAAAATTATCTGATTAACTAGGATCTACAGCTTGTCCTCTTACCTAATAGGAATGTGGAAAATACTTCTCACATATCAGGGCTTTGTTCTAACTAGATACAAAAATTCACATTTATGTTGAGCAGATTAGCTAACTGAAGCTCAATTTATTTCAGTGGGCCTGCTCTAAATACACTAATTCTGGACTGAACTCAGTACCTCAAATTTGCTTTACTTTTATCAAAGAATCTAATCTCTTGGGAAAAAATATATAAATTCAAGATTCTGGATCGTCAGGTATCTGCAATCATTTCCAATTTAAAAGTTCTATGCACCAGAGCTGTATACTTTAACTCCTTTCCTTAAATCATTAGTGGATATATTAAACAGCACCAGGCAAATTGTTATGTTTTCAAATGCATTCACTTTGTCACAGGAATGAAGAGCACGGCCTCATACTCTTTCAGGCATCTATAATTGGAAACTGCCTTCTGCATTATTGAATTTCTAATATCTGCACAAGCAAGGAAGCAATTACAGTTAGAGGACACCTCCAGACTGCTGGACAGGTAGGGTAAAAATAGGTCAGCCAAATATGCTCCACATTTACAACAGCTGTTCTCCCATTAACATGATGGGTGAATATCTACCTAGGCTAAGGTATGATTAAAATGGATTTGCCTAACACATTTTTAAAGTATAAGAAAACATACTCGGAGTTAGTATTTTGGAGGTAGTGTCAGCTGTTGCCATACAATTCCCCATGTCATGCAGCTGGGACAAAGGTCTCACAATGTGCTCACAAGTGCTCTCTCCTTCACTCCTTCCAGTGTAAGAAAAACAGACACCGGAAGCTGCCATTGGAAAGAAAGCAGATCTACTCTACATTCCACATAGTTGAGTAAGAGGAATAACTAGGATCTGGGGCAGGTGCCCAAGTTCATCTGGTGTCTATCCATAAAAAATTTGCTTTCCTGATTTACTTCACACAGCTGATGTAAATATACCACTCAGAAGTGAGAGAAAGTCTAGATCAGTGGTCTACCTATTGCCTGTTCTGTGTATCTTCTTTCACTATGTATATCACAGATGTACAGATTTATTTATTTATTTATTATTTAGACTTATATACCGCTCAACAGTGCTTTACAGCACTCTCTAAGCGGTTTACATAGTCAGCATACTGCCCCCAACAATCTGGGTCCTCATTTTACCGACCTCGGAAGGATGGAAGGCTGAGTCAACCTTGAGCCGGTCAGTATCGAACTACTGAACTTTTGATGGCTAATGGCAGATGGCAGTCGGCAGAAACAGCCTGCAGTGCTGCTTTTAACCACTGCGCCAGCCTGGCTCTTAAGATAGTCCTTGACTTGCAACTAGTCACTTAGCAACCATTAGAAAATATAACGGACCCCCCCCAAAAAAAAGCTACAAAAGACCCAGTTTCAAACTTCTGATAGATGGTCCCTCCTGCTGACATCTGATTGTACCATGGATGCTTGACAACTGACTAGCATTTGCAATGCCCCATAGTCCTGTGACCACAATTTGCAATGGGCTTTTTTTTTGCCAGAAAAACTGTTTTCCAACAAAAATGCCCATTGTGTACAATGGGTTTGCTTAATAACTAGGATTTTTATTTAACGACTTGTGACATGCATTTAACAACTGCCACAAAAAAGGTAATAACAATGGGCATGGTTACATGGTGACCCACATAATCCCCAGCACGGCTTATGACTAGTTCCAGGCTCAATCACAGTCATAAGTCGATGACTACCAGTATATGCAGCCACACAAGGGAAACCAGAAACCTCTTTAAATTAATGTAGCTAAGTGGTAGCTGCAGCGCTGGATCCATCTTGATAAAAAAAGGATCAAGCTAATTCATAAACAGTATTTCCTGGACAGAAGAGTCTCAGGAGGGACCAAAGGACTGTAGGCGAATGCCATTTCTTTCCCCTTATTAAGTAATTGTTCATTTGTTAATTCCTCTTTCCTAGACTAACAGTCCCAATTAGTGACTGCCCTGGTCCACAAAGAAAACCTCAGACAAAAGAGGAACAATTAATTATCCCAATCTGATTTCACCCACTTACTCATTTTTTCCAGATGTAAGTTTATTCACTCAATATTTCCAGACCAAGTTGTAATAAAAAAGAACTTTAAGCAAATTAACTTGGAATATGAATTTCAGAGAATCTTTCGCTGCTACCATATTATACTGTTAAATTAAGGGCTGAAGGTTTCACGGTGTACTGGTAAATGTTCTTCTAGCCTTGTTGTCTTGTACAATTGCCCCAAGCCTAATCTGTGTTCTTGAAAAACATTTACATTGTTTGATGGATGGGTAGATGGATAGGTGACTGGCTCTCTCTGTGTGTGTGTGTGTAGTCTGCCTACCTGCCCAGCTATACACATAATTTTTTTATGCTGAATGTTTGCACATTGTTTATATTTGTATCCTCTTTCTGTAATTTTATGACATAGTGAGAAAGAATGAAAGAGCAGTGCAATATATTTCCTCTTTCATCTTACTCAATATCCCAAAAGATAAAAATCACTTGCAATAAACAAATTTGTCATCTCATAAGCTTTTTTAAGTCTCACTCTGAGTCGTCAGATAAGAAATCTCAAAGAAGTGAGATATAGTGAAGTCTCACCTGGTGGGCAGGTGCCCATTAAGAAAAGAGTATTTTGGTTTGTCACAGGCACTGTTGCATTGATAAAATGTGCTAATGTACAGATAGCGATAAGGAAACTGGGTCACTGGGATAGGTAGTCCTCGACTTACGACCACAACAGAGACCAGAATTTCCATTTGCTACGCAAAGTGGTTGTCAAGTGAGTTCAGCCCAATTTTGCAACCTTTTTTTTAACCATGATTAGGTGAATTACTGAGTCATGTGGTCATTAAGTGATTTCAGCTTCCCACTTTGACTTTGCTTGCCAGAAGCCAGCTGGGAATTAGAATTTAGAATTAGAATCAGAATTTATTGGCCAAGTTTGTCTGGACACACAAGGAATTTGTACATGCTCGAGACTTACATACAGGCTATGATTGACAATCTGTGATTACAATCATAAGATTCATTCATAATCATAAAGTACATTCATCATGTCATGTCCGTATTAGGTGCATTTGTAATCATAAAGTACATTCATTGTGTCGTCTTGTTATAAAATACAATCATCATGATACAAAACATTTCATCATGTCACATGTCAAACCATTTGTGACAAAACGTGCCACAAAACATATTCATCATGCCATACAATTCTTTTTTTTTAGGTTTGGAACAGTCTATATTTAAACAGTCATATAACATGACTGTGTCGCAAATGGCAACTCCATTATCCAGGGACACTGCAAATACATGTCAATTGCCAAGCACCTGAATTCTGATCACATGACCATGGAGTCTGTTGCAAGTAACTTTTTTCAGTGTCACTGTAACTTTGAATGGTCACTAAACGAATGATTGTAAGTCGAGGACGGCCTTTAATCTGAGTCCTACTGCACTACAATCCACTGATTGCTAAAGTTGCTAACCCATGGAGAACAAACCTTCCTTCTCACTGCTTAACAATGCCACCCCGGTTTCCTCTTCCTGAGAGATGGGTGGTGAGTAGTGGAAAATCAGCCTTTTCCACTTCAAAGCAAAGCACTTGCAGATGAGGTGCAGGGTCACTCAATCCCAAGATTGAGGCATAGTGACAGGGAAAAAAAGCTAATTTGCCAAGTTTTCTTAATAAGTGCATTTTTTGACTTCCTAATTATCCACAGCCAGGTGGTATGTGGAGCAAGCTATTTGGGAGAGGGAGGGAGGGAGGAAAAGGCAGAGTCTCACACCCCCACACACGCCCCATGTGTGGTAGCACTCACTGTCTTTCAATTCTAAAAAGTCAGAGTTACATTTGGTCAACCCAGATTACCTGGAAAGAGGATATGAATTCCAAAACGAGATGATTTTAATGGCTTAAGCAGAGTGTGCAAATACTGCACAGATGGTTTGGCAGCCTATTGCATCAGATAAATCTTGTAGGTAATTTGTAGTTGGGCAGCAACATTTCACAGTCTACAACTGAATTAATTTGCTGCCACTGTTGCATGAAAAGAAAAGTGTGGCATTTGTGTTTGATTTCTTGATTTTATTTTTGCACACACCTGGAGCTTAGTGACAGTATACAGAAAAAACTCAAAGAAGTATATGACAGAAAGACGATTTCTAAATTATCTGTGCCGCTCATTTTAATTTCGTTGTATGATGTCCTGATATTAAACTGCAGGAATTCAGTGAAGCTGAAACAGGTTCATAATATGGGATTCAGACAACTGATAAAGAGTTTGTCTAAAGCTGTTTAAATACCTGTATCACACCTGTTTACATCTAATCATAAAATACCTGAAGCAAGTATATTTCCAGATAAGTGAGCTTGAAAGAAATAATCAGGTATATACTAGCTCCAGTTCAGCAATGTAGGAAATCTGCCCTTTGAGTTTCAAGGTGACAAAGAATGGTTGATTATACAACCAAGAAAAGATGCATTCACTTGTCCAAGCAATATCGAATATTGCAGTATTAAATCCTTATCCCCTTCCGCCTGTCCCCACAAATACTTAAACAATACACCTCTTGCACTCTGAACACCTTCAATTTTTGTTGGGCTACTTGGGAGAAGGAAGATTGTTCAACTATATCACAAAGGTTTTCCACTTCAGCGTTCACTAACTGTAGACTGTTCTTCATCAATTCTTGATAATTGATGTATTTTGGCCGGCACCCAAACTCAGAGAATGGTCATTGTTTTCAATCAGTGGCATATTTCTTCCCCACATTTAAAAACACAATATGTATATTCCAGATCTCTTTTCAAATCATTGGCTTGTATAAGAACTTGACCCATAAGAAAATAGAAGAGAGAAAAAATGCTTTAAGACTCTGACTTGAATATTATATTAACTCTAATTTTCTGCTATCAAAGACTATAAAATACAGCTAATCATTTTATAATTTCCCCTGCACTTATAAAAAGTCTAAGATAAAATGTCATCTATTTTCCTATGCGATCACAAGCGAAGTCAGTTAGAGTAATGGTAGTGAGCCTATCAAGAAACAGTCTAACTCTAAAACATTTCTACGACTGCCTTTATTTGTTAGCTGTCAAAAAGCACCACCAGAAACACAATGAATTAATTTCATGGATGGTATCTGCTGCCTGAATAAGCAATGTGACCATTGGAAACTAAATGCAGACCTCCTGACAAGAGGCTGGGAAAACCAACAAAACAAATACGATATTATGTTCAGAATGCATGCATACGCCATCTGCTCTGCTGAGAAGAATAGACACGAATTCAAAACAAGCTTCATAAGATCTACATCTTGGAAGAGGATCTTATAGCATACAACATTCTTTGGATTTTGCCAATTTTCTGAGACTAGAAAACACTGAACTTTCTTGCATGTGACAACAAAACGGAGTAAATGTGCTATTTCTTATACATATATCAATGTATTGCACCCTCTGCTGGCCAAAAATATTCCCGAACATAATGATAGCCATTTATCAATCTACAGGTTAACAAGATCCTTGATGGATGGTATTTCAAATATACACCTGTGCTTTTCCATACCATAAAATATTTGTACATCTATCTGATTTCAGCCTCAGATTCATTAATTATGAACTTATTAGCTCTCAAGTTCTCTTACCTTGGGCTTTTCATCCAGTATTTGCTGACGAATCTCCTTGTGTTTCTCCACAAGTTTTTCCTGCCTTTTGCTCTGGGCATCTTCTAGCTGCAATTGAAAAACAAGGTCTGCTATAATTCACATGCTTATCTGAGTTACATGCCTATCTGAGCTGGTTTCACATTCATGACAATAATATCATAACATCCTGTGCAAACATTTTAGATAATTTTTTGAAATAAAATGTCATTGTTATTAAAACAGTCAACTTCTTCCATGTAAGACTTCAATGAAACTCAGTAGATTTTGTGTCAGATTTAGAAGCTTTATTAGCTGAAAATGTGCAGCTGAAAATAGAAGACACGCTCTTAATATATGGTGATTAACTGCAGCATTTAATAAGGCCAAGTAGCTAGCATTAACTACAGGGTGCACTGTCTTTTTTTCCAATCTAAACGTGTTTGTGTTCCTGCAAATTTCTTGGACTATGTTGATAATTTTTAATACCAACTTCTGTGTCATTAGGTGAAGTGGCATATGCTCTGAAGAGAGTGAATGGCTTAATTGGTGTCACTGTTAATTGCTAACTTGTTTTAGAAAAACAGCATTTTTTTAAAAAATAGATGAAATGCAAATTTCAAATTTCAGAGGAAGGAAGAAGACAGACACTAGACTCAGATACTGACCGGTATGCTCATTCTTTTAATATTCTATTCAATCGTGTCTGATTCTCAGAGACTGCCTTGACAAGTCCCTGCAGTTTTCTTGGAAAGTTTTACAGAAGTGATTTGCCATTGCCTCCTTCCTAGGGCTGAGAGAAATTGACTGGCTCAAGGTCATTCAACTGGCTTTGTGTCTCAGGCAGGACTAGAACTCACAAGTTTCCCAGTTTCCAGACTGATGGTATCTTAACTACTACACCAAAATAAAACTTGCCCATAAAGAGCCCTTTCCTTTATGTTTGTTACTGAGGAACATTTGGTTTTATGAGTGCTCCATTTGATTTGACTGCCACTAAGCAACTTTTCACCTACTTCTGAAAAGCACTTTGAGCATATAAGAACAGAACCTGGATTTCAAAGATTGATTTTTGTTCCTCTAAAGTATTCATGCATGCATGCGTGTATTGAACAACTTTATATGGTCTCTCATCTATCAAAAGAACTCAAGGTACCCAAAAACCAAAAACACATTCAACAGCAAAACAAATAGAAATTGAAGTTCCACATCAGAAATTGTCCAGTTTCCTTCTTATTTCAGTTGTGTTGCTGTTACATTTGCAACCAGATAAGATATGATCTGCCTTTGGAGAATCAAGAAAAATGGCAAATTAAATTTATAATATTTTAGCACTATCTGGACTACAATTTGCCTCTGCCCCCCCAAAATAGGCCCTGCTATTATGTTGAGTTTTTGCTATTTCAAGATAATTACAATGTGTAAGTCAGCCTAAATATTGAAATGTATAAGGTAATGCTCATGCCAAAGGTAAATACATCATATACAAAGTAGACTTACTCGTTTAATGTACTGTACCACCTCTTGAATATATGAACGAATCATTTCTGTCTTCTCCCTGGGAGGAAAATTAAAAATGATTAATCTATTCAATTTTTTAAAATCACTTATTACTTGTTATCACTTGTGGTTTTCTACCACAAATAATTTGTTTATAAAATAATTAGTAAACTTTACTAAGAAAATCAGAGCCACATTTTACATATATTGCCCAGTGCATTATTCAGATTTCAAAATGTTTTAAGCCTTTATTTCAAAGGGATTGTGTGATTTTTGCCATGTGCCATTATGATTGATTATGACCTGTCTTGAGGATGATTCAAACAAAAGTCAGGTTAAGTTCTTCTAAACAAAGGAAATATAATGCACAATCGCTATGGGAATCTATACTACTGTCCTGTCTGCTTTTTAATATAACATATGGAGAGCCATAATCAAACATACATTTAAAAAAAATATTAGGATTTTCTTCTATTGATGTTTCAGGTTTTCTGGATACAAGTCAAGGTGAGAGTTGAAGACAGCACTTACTCATCCATTTGATTTCTATCCTTGGACTTTGCTTCCGTGATCTTCTCTTGCCTTTTCTTGTCCATCTTTTTCTTCAGCTCTTTCTTTTCTCTTCAACAAATCCAAATTGGTTTTTATGAAAGAAGAAAACAGAACAAAGTCAGGCTATGCACATTCACTCAGAGGCAACTCCCTCTGTCTTGGCTGGGGATTATTTTACAGTAAGTATATCTAGAATGGTAGTCAAAAGAATTGGAAAGTAGTCTTTACCTTTCAGAAATCTCTTTCAATTTCTTTAGCTGATTGTTTTGGCATTCTTCTGCTACATCTGTCAGCTTTTGAATAAGCTTTGGAGGGAAAAAAAGAGATATGTTATAAATTGTACCAGCCACAATCAGTTGGTAAGTAATATGCAGCAGTTAAGCATTGTACAAGAAGAAGTATTGTACAGTAGGAATTATTGTACAGGTGCCATTACATCTGAAGCCAAATCTGATCTGCCTCCAGAAAATCAAGGAAAAGGGCAAATTAAATTTATTCTGACCTTCGACCCCATTAATGTTAAGTGAACTGCCTCAAGTAACAACCCAGCCATCCTTGTTCTCCCCAGTGCATTCCTTAAATAAGTGCAAGGGTCATTAAGTGAAGGTGGGGGAGATTCTGGAATGCCTAATGCAAACATTAGCCCACCTGCCTCAGGTCTCTCCCACCCTTAGATACTCAGCGGTACAGCTGACTGTCTTGCCAACGAGAAACAAAGGGGAAGGGAAACCCTGGGTGCGCCTGTCTTTCCTAATTCTGCCTCTGTTCTTCCTCCTACCAAGGTGCCTTATCTTTCTGGAGCAAAAAAAGAACTAGTTCCCCAGCCTTTTGAGAGCCGGGGATCAGCTTTTTGTCCATCAGCTGTCCATGGGGACACTGCAAAGCTCTCCTGCCTCTCTAGGCTTTGGGAAGAGGGCTCCTGCACAAAAGGCAGCTTCAGGATGGGCTTCCCAGAACCTTTCCCTTCACATTTCTTCAATAACAATAACAAAAAGAGAGCTTGGAGGAATGGACTTGTTGATCGCACCCACCCAACCTCAGTTAGGTGCTAAAATTAAATTCTCCCTCTGCTCTCCAACCAATATCCCTTTTAAAAACTTTACCTTGACTCCAGGTTGAAGAGTAGTGGAACCAAGCAAGTGTTTTACCCCTGTAGTTTTTTAAAAAAAATTCCTAAAAGTTGTGCCAGAAAATGGAGGATGCTGGGTCTTTGCAAGCTTTAGCTGGACTCTAGCTGGACTCTATAGACAGTTCCTCTAAAATTTGCAAAGGTCAAGTATCCTCTATTTCCTGGCGCAACCTTTTGTTTCCTTGCTCGCTTGGTTCCTCTTCAGCCTGAAAGAAGCCCAAAGACTAGAGAGGCAGGAGAGCTTTGCAATATCCCTATGGACAGCTGATGAGCAGACAGCTGATTAGTGGAGAAAGCTCTTTAAGCAGCTGCCATTTTAGCAAGGAATTGTTCCATGTGCTGAAAATGGCGGTGCCCTAAGAATTGCACAAGTACATATCCTCTGCAGCAACCTCTTCCTGTCTTTATGTACTCTTATTGGAATTGTATAACTTTATTTGAAAACATATCACTAGACCAAATATATAGAATTAAAAGAAAATATATACAAAATATATACAAATACAATATGTTCTAATTAATAATTTTGTGCCTTCAAGGCAGCCATGACTCCTGATGACAGACAAGCCTCTGTAGTTTGCTTTGCAAATCTTTCAAAAGTTGTTTGTCACTGTCTTTATTCAGGTGGCAGTTATTCCTCAATCCATAGAAGTTGAATAAAAACTGAGAGATAAATTACTATGCTAAGTTAGGAGTCAGACGTATGTTATCTTCAACTGGAGCAAAGATAGTACCATTGCAGAACTACTTGATCCCAGAGCATCAATTGAAAATACTTGGTCAAATCTTAGCAAACTAAGTCTTGAACTGTGAAAAATATGAGCATTGTGATGCTTTGAAACCCAAAAACGTCCTATCTGAAAGCATTTTGGAGACTCAACACAGGACACTGTGGCCATTATATACCGTACATTTTTCCCATTTATGAATTTGTGCGAAATAGAGTAATACTGATTTTAAACATTATACATTGTGGAAAGCAAATGGGGACTTTCAGGAATTACAGCATGTTAACCAATCATGAGAACTGACCAAGGCATGTTAGAGTTACGCATGAAGCAAAGTATTGTTCAGTGATGATTAACTCCCTTTAATACCTCAGTCAGAAATGAAAGTCTGAAAGGGCATTTTTCTCCTATCACTTTTCCCTTTACTGAACAGATGCCTGGGTCACTGAAACTATTTAACTGATCCCTAACTGTCCCTAATGTCTTCCCTGTGAACATTCATCTGAGATTGAGAACTACTTTTCAATAGTTTTCCAATAATAAGTTTAAAAGAAGAGATTGGCCAACAATTTGTCCAGAATGGTATAAGTTCTCTTACTTGATTAGGGGGTTGGACTAGAAGACCCCCAAGGTCTCTTCCAACCCTATCATTCAATGTTTCAGCATCAGATAGATTTTCTGCATATATCAGCATGCTTTTGGTGAGGAAGGAAAAGTGTTTAGATGATTTTACTGCCGGTATGACTGGAATTTCATGCCTTTTAGCAGAAAGCTCATCATTTCAACATGTTTGCCCCCATACTTGTGAACTGAGATGTCAGTTTCTTTTTCTGGTTCATAAGGCTTAATAAATTAGCAAACCCAAGACTAATCCGTTTTATCATACATACAGATGAAATGAAGTAGCCAGGCTTGTTAGAATATCATAAATTTGGACAATATCCACATACTGTATATTGGGACCGATTGAAATAATATAATAGTGACATTTCATTGCCTCATTCCCTTTCTTCTTCTTGACATTCCAAAGCATCTATTATTATCTGATTGGACTCTTTGCTTAGCCCAAAGGGCTGTTCCATGCAGGGTGCCTGAATCACAGCTGTAAAAATAACAGCTGCTCTGGGGACAATAAATACATAATATTGTTTTGCTCTTTATAGCTTGTATTCTAGCTTCCATTTAGAACACATAAATTTACAGAAGGCTTTCTGGCACAAACAAGTAGTTAGAAGACATCTTAGTGGTATCAAAGTTCTTGTATCCAATTTTACAGGCTATACCAATTTAACTGCTCATTTTGAAATGATTTCTGATCATTTAGAGTGACAACACTACATTAGGTCATAGCATGACAGTCTAAGTTTCAAAACCAAAAAAGGTAAAGATCTCAAAGCAATAGTATTACCACCAAAACAATATACTAGAGTTCAACCTTTGTTATTGTGGCAAGCAAAGTTGAAAGGTTTGCATCTGCTCTCAATAATTAGAAATACAGAAAGCAGGAAAGCCATCCACACTAAAATGATTAATTAAATAGCTTAATAAAAACCTATTACATTGAACCAACAAGTTTAAATAGAGTGCAATGTATATTTCTGGTTGCTCTATCTTAAACAGCTGCCACTCACACACTGTTCCAACTTTCTGTCCCATACTAAGACAGATGCAGATATACATCAGTAAATAGATCCATGCATAATGCCAAGGAGTAGTGCCATGAGATGGGTTGCAGAGAAACCTCCATAGATAGGTTCTGAAGTGGTCACACCTTATTTGTATACAACGTTGGCATTAGTGTTCATCATAAAAAGCAGGAGAGCAATTTTTATATATAGTACATACCAATTTAATATGTGCTTGTTTCTGGTACTTTTCACTGTAATACTGTTCTTGTCGAAGATTCAGCAGCTGCTGCTGTTGTTTTTCTTTGAGCTCTATTAACTTCTGAGTCATTTCTGAATCAAGGGCAGTCAACTCTTGTTCAACAGTTGAAGGGCTATGATCTGGGCTGCCAGTTTCACTTCTATAGAACAATACAGAATAATAAATATAAACTGCAGCATTACAAATGCAGAGGTCTGGACAGGTCCCCAGATGGCCCCCATTATCTCATTAGCCAACACAACATTAACCTATCAAAGATTCTTTCACTCTGTTTCTCCTGGTCTCTGTGCAAATGTGTAAATATGCATCTGGTGTTCACACATGTATAGAGAACTCTTCATTCCTTGAAATATGGACAATGAACAAAGTATCCAGACAGCAATCATGAATTTAATTCAAATTCTGAATTAAAGATAGAAGGGTTTAGCCTTCCTAGTACGGGATTGTTGTTATTTCAAGACACAAGAATGTAAGATAATATGAACAGAAATCACATATAAGCAGTGTTGCCCACACTGTAAGAAACCTACTAGGAACAGCAGTGGTACAACAAAAAGGGATGAAGATTGGTATAAATTATTATAGCTGGATAACTAAATAGATGACTTTTCAATGAATATTGGAGAAATAAGACCAAATATTAAAACTTTGGGTTTCATTGGTTTCATCCAAGGAATGTCATTGTAGTTAGCATTATTTCACAATTTACAAAGTTTACCAAATCAATCAGTTCAATTCTTTTTTTAAAAAAATCTGAACATCCCCAAACTCCATAGTGTCCTAATATGAAACTATTTAACAAACTCCAAAGAGCAAAGTTCATAAAGACCAATGATTTGTCAAAGGAAAGCAAGCTTGGAACAACATACAAAACCCAAATGAGAAAAATAATCTGCTCAAAACCGAAAGTGAACAAAACTCCCTAAGGAACAGTGTGATATTTTTGGTCTTGGGAAAGAACTGCTACTATAAAAGTGAAGTGAGGAGAGAGAGCAATGAATGAAGCATGTGAACTAAACAGAGCAACTGCAAGTAACCATAGTATATTCCAACTCCCCCTCAACCCAAAAATTAAGTCAGGCCAATATAAATGAAATGCATCTTTCTGAGCCCTGATAGTTATATCAGAGATGCTTAGAGTTCTACCCAGGTGTTAAGCCAGTTGCCTAGGAAACCACAAGCTTAAAAGGAGAGGTGGCTAAAGGACCCAGCTCGAGAAAGGTAATAATCAAGCCCTGAACAGAACGTGAGATTTGTGTAAATATAAGGAGGAAGAATATCAACTCAAATCTAGAAACTTTCTCTGACAAGGCTCTGCCATTTTGAGGCTGGGAACACCTACGAAAATTGCTTAAAATCACTGGCACCACTATGCTGAATTTTGAACTAGCTCACTTGGTCTGACACCTAAAACTTTCTATAAGCTGATGGGGATATGAATGAGGGCCTTCCTCTCTCTGATGGACATTTAGCATGTATGCATGCTGCATGTAACTCTTCTCGCCTCCTCCCTACCTGTAAGACCTTAATGCTGAAAACATCTGCCTATTTCTTTCCCTCACATATATTTTTGTGTTAAAAAAATCAAATGATACCAGTCAAGAGACACTAAGCGCTTCTTTTAATTCTCTACCTACTTAATATAGGCCTGTCCAGAGGGCTGTAAAACAGATACCTGTTCTTAGTCAATTTTTATTAGTATTGCTCATAACTACATGTCCTATCAACCCCTGGATTAATTGGGCGCTGGCATGAATGGCAGAAGCTTCCACATCACAGTGGCTTTGTATAAAGCAGTGCTGCAGAGGTTGCTTCACTCAGCATAATGGAAGCTCCATCTAGTCTAGAGGAGACATGAAGCCCAACGAGGGAGTATACTATTGTCAAGAGGGCCAAAGAAACCTTTGTAAAAAGATAGACATACTTTTTCTTACTGTCTCTTTTAGCTGTTTTCTCCAACACTGCTCTCCGTCGCAGATAATCGTTTTGAATTTCATTATATTTTGCAGTATGCTCTTTTATGAGATCTGTTGTTTTTTTGTGATGTCTCTTCACAAGATCCTTCATTTCTTTGTAGTGCTTCTTCTGAAGTTTCACAAATGCCTTCTGTTGCTTTAGCTCCTCGATGGTTTGTGCTTCAACTTCTGCCAGAATAAGAGGAATCATTTTATCACTGCACAACATTAGACATGCAAGGGATAAGCATAGTTTCATCAAGAAGTTTTCACTGCTACTGCACTAAGCTGCATTTAAAAACAAACTCTCTTATTCCATTGAAGAGAATGCATATAGCTTAGGATTGAACTGAGGGGTCCTGATGCTCTCTGAGCTTGGTTGTTTGCTTATAGATATTGCCCAGTTAGGTAACATCCACAGTGTAGGTATGGGGTTTGCTCCCTGTTTATAGACAGTAGCTTGCCTTTGCCTGTTTGGGCGAGGGTGTGGTTTTCTCCTTGGTAGTTCCTTTATGAGGGTATTTTTTTCTTCTTCTTGATTGTTTGCCTGGTGTTAATATCTGCTTATCGGGCTGCTGGCTGCTCAGGAGGATGTGTTTTGGTATTTTTTTTCCTTTCTGGTTTTTTTAAATTGTCTCTTTGAATGGTGTATAATTATCATTTATTTCTGTGTGTGTGTTGATGGCTGATTGAAAATTGAAACTGTGGTTGAGTCTGTCCATGTGTTATAAGATTAAGGAGTTTTCATTGTACCTTCTGACTGCTAGTCTTCTATGTGTCTGTCTTACATAGCGGTTGTTAACAGTTTTTACACTGTATGCTGTACATGGCTTCTGTTTTTTCTTCTTGGTTTACTGGCTCTTTTGGTTTACTTATTACGTTTTGGAGGGCTTTAGCTGGTTTGTATGCTATGGTGATGCTATGTGGTTGGAATAGGCCGTTGGTTGCTTTTTTATATGTTTTTGATGCATAGTAGTATCATTCTTTTCAGAACGTGTGTTTGTTGTGCTGTACTGTGTTGAGTAGTCAGATACTTTTGGATAAAGTTGTATGGGTATCCATTTTGTTTGAAGATATTGTATATGCAGTTTGCTTCCTTTTTTGGCGTTACTGTAGTACATTTGTACTCATCAGAATTCATGAATATAAATGCACTGCATTTGCACTTGGCTGAATTGAACACTGCACTGCACTTGTACTGCATTGTATTTGTACACTGCGCTGTACACTGCACTGTGCTTTATGCTGCACGGCACCTGTGCTCCTCTGAGTTGCACAAGTACCTATCCACTGCAGCAATTTCTTCCTCTCTATTTAATCTTATCAGAATTATGTAATTCAAGAGTCTCAACCTGTATGAATTATGTAATTCAGGATATTTGAAAAATAAAGATATTTCTATTGTTGATTTTGTTTCATCAGTAATTGTTGGATAGACTAGAGAGTCATCTCACCTAGAGATAGGACATACTACTAAATAGCTTACACATATATTAATACATTCCGCAGTTTAGAAATGACCCAGTTCAGACTTTTTTTTTACAAAAGCAAGATATATTTCATGTAAGGACATCTATTACTTAGTGTACAGAATTCTAGTTATTTCTGGTATGAAAATTTATAACACGTTTTTCACATTAGGTCAGCAAGGTATGGGTGATTCATAAGGTATACACAATGCTTATATGCCAAGATACAATTTAGACATATTTTTGTGCAGGCAGATTGCAAACATAACTCATTGTTCTTCACTGTGTTTGAAAACAGTAAATATTCCTGGATTGTCCCTTGACAAGAAAAGGACAAAGATATCAGCCTGTGTATGCTCATATGTGTTCAGAAGAGCTTTTGTATAAGCGGCTTTCAAATAGTTTTTGAAAACAAAAAAAGTGAATGAATTTATACAGCAAATTCAAGAGTTATTTAATGGTACCATGTAGAAAGTTCTGGAGGCAACCCTGTTTAATGTACTATCTACATTGCTGTCTATATACTGGTTTACCAAATTGAAACACATGCAAATGAATCCTGAATCCTTAAATTTGATCTCAGAACCAAATTCAGTCATCTTCTAGATCCTGTTATTCATCCTGTCGAGATGAAACTGATACATTCCAGGATTTGGCCTTACTCCTTAAGTTTAAAACCTCTTAAATATATAATTGTTCTTTCTATATGAAGGTTAAATGCCACTAGTGAGGAATTCTGAATAATAAACAAATTGAAATAGCTATCTGCATGTGATATGCTTTTTGGTTGAAACACTCCATTAATTTGTTTAAGAGATACTGATGTACAGCACAATCAAGTTTCTTACCTGTCAGGACACTCTGAATCAGATCTTCTGTTTTGGCTGGAACTTTCACAGAACCTAAGTGTAAATAACATCAATATTTCAACTGGTCTGAAATGATGAATACAAAACCTTACAAAACCTTTTCAAACAGCATCTTTGTTCATGCTGTATTGTCAAATACCTCATTCTCAGCTGTGAATTAGGCTTCCTCAATCACTACCTATTCTCAAATCAATCTGCCCAACCTGTTATAATAGAACAGCTTTCTAAGTTCTTTGAAACTAAGCATCTACATGGAAGCATTTTTACCAGCGGCCACTCCCAAGTCAGAGTTGCTCATTGGCTGAAGCTTGTCTAGTTCTAACTCTGAACCTTCAGGCATAAGATGAAAATCTAGTTTTATTTTGTCGATCTACTTTTTAGCTCCGACATCCTGTTGACTGAGGCTTTGATGTACACATTGTGATTTTTGTGGCTTTAAATACAGTCTCTTGATTTTCATTTATATTTGCTGCTTTGAAAGGTTCATAAGAGAAAAGTAGGCTAAACATATTTTAAATACATCCCCGGAGCAGAAGATAGAAAATTGCCTCTTCATTATTTGATGGTATTAGTTCCTTTTTTTAATGTGTGAATATATATAATTCATGTTAAATTGGGGCTGTACTTCTGTGCCAGAATGCAAGTCGCATTATCTCTCCATCTACATCTAGTCCACGTAGGATGAAGAAACTATGGGCCCTATTATCTCTGGGATAGTAAGAGAATTTACTTGCATGCCTCCATTACCCCAATCATTTCTGGGTCCAAGCCATTTAAGAGTCCCTTAGCTGAGGTTGGTTCTTTCTGGAGATATATACTTACAGGTGAGTGCTGTGGCCAAACATTGCTGCTATTTATCTCAATAATAAATACATTATGCACCAATCCTCCTGGTTATTCTGCCCCATGAATGTAAATAAGAAAAAGGCATGTTGCCTCACTCTGCCACTGCTGTTTATTTCAGTGACTGCCAGAAGGAGAGGCTAGCCATTGTGATCTCACATGAATGCTGCCTATGTCACAGAACATGGCCTTTGTGACCTGAAAATGATGCTTTCTGTTTAAAGAAGAAGCCCTATTCATTGGGACCTACTGCAGATGATATTTAGCTGGGGGGAAGGATCTGCTCATGGTTAACTTGTACTCTCAAGAGGACAAACTGGATGGCTGCCCCATCGTTTTAATCCTGTTCCTAAGATTGGGTTCCCCTGCTCAGGTTCCCTCCAGATTAATGAACTTCAATTCTCAGAAGGGATAGAAATCTAAGGACAGCAAGAGGCATTTTTGTTTCCCTTCCTCTCTCACATCAAAGTTTCCCATGCCCTTTTGGAACAAAAGCAGGGGAGAAGATGCTTCTGCAGGCAGTAAACACTTTGTGAAATCTTTGCAAACAAAATTGCTAACATTCACTCTGAAATGGCTGCTGCTTGCTCAGTTAAATAATAATAATTCTAGTAATACTACTACTAATACTACTACTACTAATGCTGCTACTACTACTACTACTACTACTACTACTTCTAATAATAATAATAATTTAATTCCTATACCACCCTTCTCCGTAAAACGGACTCAGGACGATGTATAGTCACGTTAAAAAACAAACAATACAAAAATTAAGAAGACTTTAAAAATGAAATA
>JANHFO010001868.1:75765-88886 GCA_032468095.1 Pareas carinatus | reverse complement strand
CAGGGAGCGGGTTTCAGGTGTGGGAGGCAGAGCTAGCTCTCCCATGTCCTGTTGCCTCTAGGACCGGAAGTCGAATCCCAAAGCCACTTTCTCAATATTGACCTTTTTTGCATATGAAAACTTGAAAATGTCAAAATAAAAGGTAATGGAATCAAACGGTTAAGACAAAATTTAGATCTATAAATAATTCAGCAAGGAGTTGGTGTGGGCAATATTTAGTATGGTATTTTCTATCACTTTTCAGAAACAGCTGAGATAAAGATAAATGGACAAGTCACAAGTACCATAAACAAAAGTTACAATGGTTTTTGTAGTCTCATCTATTGGTTGTTATAGTTGGACTTGTAACGAATTAAGATTAACGTTGTTCTGCTTAGTCATTGCCCTAAAGTAGCTGAAGCCTGAGCAGGCCCAGACTGCACGGGAAAATGTATAACTGCCCATTGGCTGCCTCCTAGGGGCCATTCTGTATATAAGCCTGTTATGCAGCAGTATTGCTGGCTTCCATCTGCTGGTTAACCAGCATGTGTTTGTTTGCCTAGAATAAACCAGTTATTGTTTATACAACCCGACTCTTCAATGCCTACTAAATTGGGAACACAACAATACTCATTTTTCAAGACCACAGTATCCCTAAACTATTACTTTAGAGAAGCATCAGGATTTTCAGGCTTTTTGGACTGGCTCTCTCTTGTACCTACCATGTAAATTAGGGAGCCATACTGAACCTATTCAGTAAATTTCAGACTCTTCTATAAAGAAAAAGATTCTGTACCACAGTGCCCACCCCAACCTTTTGGGCATCAGGGACACGGTTCCATGGAGAAAGGTTTTTCCAATGGACTGGAGAGGGCATGGCTTTGTATGCTGCCTGCAACCTGCCAATGGGATTTGGCTTGTTTGTGCGAACCGATTGCTGGCATGCCGTAGACCGGTGCCAGTCTACGGACCGGGAGTTGGGGACCCCTGCTGTAGCACATGCTCCAACCAATCTATTATACATTAGCTCCAACTATCTTGGAGAAATCAGTAAATAAAGAAAAAGAGGGCTGGTTCTTTTACAGCTTTCACAATTTGAGGCTGTCCTCACATGGCTATCAAATCCTGGATCTTGCTAAGCATCTACATACCAATAAAACTCTTGTCCTAGCCTTTAATTGGGTGAAACAGTGCAACAGAGAGCAACATTTTTGAACTGAAGCATCTCAAATGGGTTAACTTACAAAATGCATCCAAAATCTGGGACCCGTGACTCCTAACGGAATGAAATTTGGGGAAGTTGTGGCTGCTGCAGTACAACTGGCTGCTGCTCCACTGCTAGGCTACTGCTGAAGTCACCTGGTTTTCATTTTTAAAGTTCCATTATAGTATTGCACCCAGTCTCACAATCCCCCACTCCCTTCCTTCACTCAACAGCAGCCACTTACCAGCTTGCTAGGAAGGAAAGGGAAGGGACAGGGGTGGGGAGGAGGGAGGGAGATTTCTAATGATTCCTACAAGAAAACTCAGTGGGGAAGCCAACAAGAAGTTGGAAGTTGTTCTTGCTCCCACTGTTTTGCCTGTCTTTGGTTATTCTGTTTTTCTGTTTAGCTAAGTAAATCTTAGTAAATCTTTATAACAATGACCCAACAGGCCCAGGGTTGTCTCATTTGGAATTGTTATTAGGATATTACAATATGTTTTGCAGCAGTCATAAAACTGACATTTAATTTTATTTTTTAAAATATTTTTAATAAATTATTTTATTGATTTTTCACTGCCCTTGTTTTAGCTGTTATCTAGAGTACATGACTGAATTCCAGTGGGTCAATGCGCTGTGTATTTTCATGAATGAAAGTAGTTTTCCCCAACACTTGAGAAGTGAGGCAGCTACAATGCGTTTCACTCTAATGCTAGTGAACATTTGCTTGCATAATGTTGCATCTCACACATTATTATACCCATAACCATCAAAGAAATGGGTGCATATTAGTTTTTTGATTAAAATATCCCATGCTATTAATAACGGGATGACACAATGCTACAGTCAATTTCAAGATATGCACATGGAAGTAAAGTAACTGGATGTGATGTGCAGAAAAGATCATTATGTTATTATCACATGGTACATGTTGACATTCAGCAGATGCTTTCCCTAGCGAGTCTTACTATGGCAATCCTGAAGCAATTGCAGGAAAAATATGAAAGAGGTTTGTCAACTACATAACGAAAAATACAAAAGAGGTTTATCAGCTACAAAAGTTGTATAATGCAATAGCCATGTTTGGCTTTTAAAAAGTATGTATGGACGTTGAACTATAGAAGAGGGTGCCTTCTTAATCACACAGATAAATAATCATTGTTCTTTAGCTTTTGACACTGCAAAATGAGGTGCTATATAGCCAGTCCTTCATTGTGACAACAGTAATAAACTAAGCTGATAGCTAGGAGAAATCTATAGGAAAACCGACTTCAAAATTGAAAGCTGGAGGCGATGTGAGGGAGGTAGGAACTGAAAAACGACTCCCTCCATTTTTTGCCATCTAGATTACAGATCAAGTATAGGATGGAATCTCTTGCAATTGTCTTCCTTTTTTTCTTCAGATAGATGGTAGCGCTGGAGAGTATTATTTTCCTAAATGAAAGGAACAACTGTAATATCTAAATGAATAATCAGTCAAGTGTGTTTTCTTAAGACTAGTATCAAACAAAAGGATCAGTGTAAGATACCGACTCAAAGTATCATAAATTTAGAAAACTCTACATATTAAGATGATTGATAAGTAAACCACTACAAAACAAAGCTGTACAAAGAAAATGAAGGTTGAAACTTAAGAAAACAAATGGGATATCATAGATGGTTAAATTGATTCTATTCTGTTAAGACCTGTTCAGTTAATCTATCTTCCTCTATCCCTTTCATGCTGATACTTAGGAGTTAGTTTTAAAAATTATAGAAGAGTTTGAATATTTATGTAATCCCCATTGCCATAACTTCACAACAGTAAGCACTTGAGATGCTATAAAAAGAAGACTAAATCATTTAGTAGCAATAGACTGGGGGAAAATAAATCATATTCAGGAAATACAAGGCCAGTCTGGAAAAAAAACATTATTGGTTCAATTTTGATCCAACAGGTAAAGTTACAAAAGAGATTGGTATCCTTTTAGGTAACAGTCTAACATGTGTTTATATTTCCAAGTCCACAGATGAAAATTTACTGAGATCAGAGAACAAAACACCACTCTAGAAAAGGCTCATGGACAATTGGTTTTATATATGGACCCTGGGCTTGATGGCTGGAAAGCTGGCAGCCCGGGTTTAAGATCTGAGCGCCACATGATGGGGTGAGCTCCCCTTAGTTTCCCCACCTAGTGGTGGGAAGGTAACTGCACTCCATGATTTCATGCGGGTCATAGGACCATGGAAATGTCCTCTGACAGCGCTGGCTCAATGGCGAAACGGAGATGAACACTGCCCCTTACTGTCGGCAATGACTAGCAGAGTAAAATAGATAGGAATTCATTTACCCTTTACCTTTATTGTATGCACAAAGATGGAAGACTACAGAAACACCAATAATGGAAGAATGGATTGAGAAGTCAGTCGAGTTTACAGAAATGGCTAAATTGATTCGTTTGATCAAGGCAGGAACTGCAACTACTTTTACAAAAGACTGGAAACCTTTTATGGACTTTTTGCTGAAAACGAATAGAAGTGAACAGATGATTTTGGAATTTATTGTTTAAAAAGGAAAAGAAGAGAACCATGATATGCAATATAGGAGAGTGGAGATAATAATTACTATGTTTGTAACTGCTGCAAAGAGGGTCAGAATATGCTTCATTATTTCTTGTTCTTGTTCTTTTTCTTTCATTTTTCTTTTAACCTTTTACAGTTTTGTTCTTTTCCTACTTCTTTCATGTTTCTGAAGTTTTTAAAAACTTCGTAAAATCTTTTAATAAAAATCTTTTTTTAGAAAAAGAAAGATAGTATGTTTATTGGACAAACAAACAACTACAAATATTTTCCCATCTCTTTTGCAACAAGCCCATTAGCTCTGTTAGGAATCTTGCACTTGAATGGAGTTATACACAGGGAGCTTAATGGGATTTATAGACATTCTTTCTATTGATCCCAGCACTCCAGGCTGTGAAGGTACACATTTTTAAAAGGCAGAAAGAAGGTGGTTTCCTCTACCAGAAAGCATATGGCATTAGGCGGGTCAGAGAATAAGATGGCACAAATATTTAGACCAGCTGGGATGCCTCTAGACCAGGGGTAGGCGACTATGACCCCTTTACAACCTGTGAACTTCAACTCCCAGAATTCCTGAGCCAGCCATGCTAGCTCATCAGTTCTGGGAGTTGAAATTCATAGGTCATAACGGAACTATAATTGCCCACCCCCACTCTAGACGATGTAGTACATCACTGCTGGACCAGAGGCTGGCTCACTAAGCATTTCCATATACTGGTACTTGAGTGACTTAGATATAAAAAATCTCTATACCAAATTAAACACTACATCTCCAATAGGAGATACCACCATTATTATTATAGAATTTCAGCAAGTAGATTTTAATGGGACACGTATATTTACATAACTTAGGATGGCAAAACTCTTGTCTATCGTCTGTATAGCCTCTCTTTCATGAAGGAAGCAAAACTGCTAGATCTTCTACTAGTGCTCAGAATGCATATCTGCTCATATGCATAACTGGTCTTCTAGTCAATTACAAACATTGATAAACCATTTATAAATCCTGCTGTCTCAAAATGCAAAATTCTTTCATAAGTTAGAACTCCTATCCTGAGTGATGCTTGGAAGATTATCTTTCCTAGCGGCCTTCGTCACTTTCTTAGTATTGTTTGCTATTGTTGTAGTTCTAGCATTTGACCATATTGGTATTGTATTTTAGACTTTTTACTGTAAGATAGAAATAAAAGCCACTTAGAGTCCTGCCAGACTGAAGCAATATGTGAACCCCAGTAAGTAAGTAACTTGAAGGTAAATACTTTCTTCCAGGTCTAATGTTGATTTATTTCCATTTCATGCAGTCATTATCATGATAAATGGTAGTAAGGAACCATAGCAGGATAAGGAATATCCTATATACAGTATACATTTTAAATACTTCCAGAAGAATCAATCACCTTTACATCTTTTTATATCCATTGACATGAAATTTCTTTTAAGTTGCTATTAAGTATGGTGTCTGTTCGTTGATATACAAGTAACAGTAACAATACTGAATCACAGTACACATCTGAAATACAAGGTTGCTTATTTTATAACTCAAGCAGGAAACTGATAATCTTTCATCAGTATTATAATTCCCATCATTATTTCAGGTAATAATATTATACACGGGTATACATTAACATGCATTCATACAGGGGTGTCTATGGAGATTCTCAATCATGCAGTCATGGTTGTCCCAAAGATGCTTTTTCATAAAACAACTGGACTTTCTTGATTTTTTTCCTTGACAATGTTTCACTTCTCATCCCAATTCCAACATGACAATGTTTCGCTTCTCATTCTCAATTCCGTTTGCTTCTTCAGTTACATACATAACAATTTATAATTTTTTTTCATTGAAGAAACAATCATACTCAGATTTGCTAGTTGGGGTTGATGGGAATTAGCCTAACATCTAGAGCAGTGATGACGAACCTATGGCATACATGTCACAGTGGGCATACAAAGTACTACGAGCCAAGTGTCCCAGCATTTTCCCAGCTGAGCATGCTCAGAAAGAGAGTTGTGGTGCCTGGCGATGATGTCACAGGGCCATGTGCACGCTCAGAAAGAGAGTAGCGGTGTTGGGTGATGACATCACGAGCCGCGACTCATTAGCTGTGACTCATCCGGGCACTTGGTGACTAAAAGGTTAGCCATCACTTATCTAGAGGGTTGCTGATCTCCCATTGTTTGTATTTCTGCAAAGCCATATATATCATCTAGAAATCAGGTTATATTGGTCGTCTTTTAAAATGGCTACATTTTTTTATTAAGGTATGCAAATGTTCCTAAAAAGTCCACTACCAGACATAATCCACTTCCATTTAGTATTTACTCGGCTGTTTAATACAATAAAACAACAATTTAGCAGACACAGGTGTTCCTTGACTTATGACCACAGTTCAGCCCAAAATTTATGTGGCTACGTGAGAAATTTGTTAAGTGAGTTTTGCCCCAGTTTATGACTTTTCTTGTGACATTTGTTAAGTGAATCCCTGCAACTGTTCAATTAGTAACACGGTTAAGGGAATCTGGCTTCCCCATTGACTTTGCTTGTCAGAAGGTCGCAAAAGGGGATCACATGACCCCAGGACACTGCAATGGTCATAAATGTGAGTCAGTTGTCAAGCATCCTAATATAAATCACGTGACCACGGAGGTGCTGCAATGGTCATAAGTGTGAAAAAAATGATCATAAGTCACTTTTTTCAGTGCTGTTGTAATTTCGAACAGTCACTAAATGAGAGGACTACCTGTAGTTTATTCATTCAGCAAAACTAAAGCCCACAGGTAGTTCTCAATGAACTATAAACCATTTGTTTAGTGACCGTTCAAAGTTACAGCAGCACTGAAAAAGTGACTTACAACTTGTCCTTGCACTCACAACCACTGCAGCATCCTCAAAATCACATGATCAAAATTTGGATGCTTGGCAAGTGGCATGGATTAACAAGGGTTGCAGTGTCCAGGGGTTGTGTGATGACCATTTGTGACCTTCCTATGTGGCTCCCTACAAGCAAAGTTCATTGGGGGGGGGGTATTTGGATTCTGTTAACGACATGATTCACTTAACGATTGCTGTGATTCACTTAACAATTGTGGCAAAAAAGTTGCAAAATTGGGTACAACTCGCTTGCTTGCTTGCTTTGCTGAGCAGCAACAGAAATTCTGGTCCCAATTTTTTGTAAGTTGAAGATGACCTGCTCTTATCAAATGAAATAAAATATTGCTAGTGGTAGGTAATGACCTATGAAAATAGAATGATTAAATTCCATTTCAAGCCACTGCTTCCATTTTTTAAAACTGGTGTGTGAATAGAAGCTAAGCATCAAAAGGCGGGGCACAGGAAGTTTTTGTACAATGATGTTCTTCTGGTTATTCATCATCACAGTAAACACTATAATTTGACCTAGCTAAAAAATGTATACTAAACAATATTTAGGACAATCTGTTCCATGGCCAATTTCTAAAATTATACATTTAGTCATAGCATGACAAGAAACTGGCAGTCATTGGTCTGGGTGGAGTTCTTTCAATCTTTGCTTAAGCCACTGGAAGATACAATATCTTCAGCTCAGATCACCAAGCCAAAAAAATAAATAAATATGTAGGACAACATCAAGATAAATCTGCAACACTGCTGATCTCAAAGTTTCCCTTGTTTTCACATAAGTGTTCTATGTAAAATAAAATTAGACTTAAGTCAAGAAATACTTAATAACTATTGTGTGGCCATTTCAAAACATTTCCACCCTGTGAAAAGACAATTCTTTTCATCCTTAAATATCAACTTTGATTTTAAATATGATCATATTTTGAATAATAAGGAAAACTGCCTTTTAAGTACAGAGGTACAAGTTGCCTCACATATATAAATGAAGCAAGTTTGTTATGTCACCACGACAAAAAAAATGACAGTAAGATATAGACATTTTTTTAAAATATACCTTTTGAAACTAAAAAGTGTATTAAAAACAACAGAGGAAAACAAAAGAAAAGGCTGCATTTCATTAAATATTCTTCGATGAAGATGGATGTTGCTATCCACATACAAGTGTTTCTACATGTCTTCGTTTTGCCTGCGTTTCTAGCTGATCTAGTCAGTCGAGATGGAACAGGCAACTATGGTTTAACAAGTTAAAGTATTTAAATTTGAACTTGATTTATAACTTTGAATCCTACTCACTTTAAGACCACTAATTTGGCAAAGACATTCAAAGCTATAGTTATCTAACTGTATATTGTCCTGTATTTCTAAGGAGCTGCCTGAAAGCCAAAACTAAAAGCAAAACATTCATTGCCTGTACTTTAAAACGTCACTACTTCTGAAAATAAGGCGGAGGTGCATGCATTTCCCTAAAACCTTGGATACATATTCATACGACCTCCAAACCTTGAATCCAAACCATTTCAACATGACAGATGAGTGAAATAATTAAATACTAGACTGAAGGATAATTATATTACCTACATTTAATTTTTATTCACCTTTATTTATATTAAAGGTGAATAAAAATTAAATGTAGGTAACTCAGTTTAGGCTTTGCATTAACTCCAGTACTTTTTGTGATTTAGTAAAGGCAAATCTAAATGCCTACTCAAAAACATATTTCTACGAAGTATGCGTTTACAAAGAAAGAACAACAACCGTATTCATAATAATTGACAACCACATTGCTCCTGTTGAAAAACTATTTTTAAAAGGTAATACTTGACTGTGTTAATGATATCCTCAGGCTGCTTCCTTGAATCCAGTGTGGCTTGTGTTTCACACAAGAAATAAGGAATATTAAAAAAACCCTGGCACGCACATTCTCCCTTGCAGAGTTTGGAGTCCTCTGTCAGTAACAGAAATATTGTAGAAAAAATATGGGTCTCCAGACATGCTGCTTCCTTTCAGTTGGGAGGAATTTAGTTTTATGTGGGAGCAGTAAAATTTAGTTTTATGTGGGAGCAGTAAAATGTAAAGTTTCCTTGAATGCAGTGTGAAAAAATATATCAAAGAAAAGCTTCAACATTTGAGTATTGATTTGCAAAATGTACCCAATGATCAGTAAATAAAAGAAGATTAAAAAGCTTTCAGATATTATTTTGTTAACTGTTTGGTAAGGCTTCGAGTTCCAGCTTTTATTGGCCATAATTCATCTATGTTTTGTGAGCTCATATGATAAAAGAAACCCAGATTCTTGTTCACTGTTAATGAAAATAATTCACTAGATTACTTGAGGCCAGACATTCTCTTAGCCCAACTACTTCATGGGGATGTTGCAGTGCTGAAAAATATGTCTAAGTATCAGCATGCCAAAAGATCTTGACAGACTTGAACACTGGGCCCTGTCCTACAAAATGTAATTCAGTGGCAAGAAAAGTACTGTCTTTTACTTAGACAAGAAAAATCAAATGCACAGGTATAGAATACCTAGCTCAACAGCAGTAAGTGTGACACTACAAATCCTAGGGGACAGCCACTTAAGTATGAGCCAGCAATGTGCTGCAGCTTTCAAAAGAGTCAATGCAGTTCTAAACTGAATGAACAGAAGAAAAGTATCAAGATCACGTGAAGCATTAGTACTATTATAATATGTACAGCCTTGGTAAGACATTTGGAATACTGTATTCTGTTCTGGTCACCACAATACAAGACTCTACAAAGAGTGCAGAGAAGAGCAACAAAGGTGATTAGGGGCCTGGGAGGCTAAAACATATAATGAATGGTTGCAGGAATTAGCTATGTCTGGTATAATGAAGAGAAGAACGAGGGGTGACATGATAGCAGTCTTCCAATATTTGAGAGACTGTCACAAAGAAGAGGAGGAAAATATAGTCTCCAAGGAATCTGAGGGCAAGACAAGAAGCAGCAGATGTAAATTTATCAAAGAGAGATCCAAACAAGAACTAAGGAGAAATTTCCTGACAGTGAGAATGATTAACCAGTGGAATGTCTTGCCTCCAGAAATTGTGGGTGCTCCATCACTGGAGATTTCCAAGAAGAGATTGGATAGCCATTTGGCTGGAATGGTATAGGATCTCCTGCTTGAGCAGGGGATTGAACTAGGAGACCGTCCAGGTCCCTTTCAACTCTGTTATTCTGTTAATTAAAAAAATACTAACTACTATTTGAACCAGAATATTACAAGGCATTATATACACTAGTGATTCCCAACCTTTTTGGCACCAGGGACTGGAGGGGGCGTAGTTTTGCATGCTTCCTGCATTTGCGAATGGGGCTTGGCTTGTTTGCGTGGACCAATTGCTGGCATGCCACGGACCAGGGGATGGGGACTCTTGATATATACGGTCTAAATCCCTTTAATTTATTTGAGACAAACCAAAGGCACAATAACAGTATCCAACGAGGATAAACAAAAATGCAAGACATTTGCTGTTCTTCTCCTTTTTGGCAAGCTTCACTTGAGTGAAGAATGAAGATCCTCCCTCTCCATTCTGCCATTGGCTGAGCTACTTGCTGCTCAGTCATTGCTGTCAACATTTCAGTTATCCTGGTTATTGGGAAATGAGTTCTACTTGTACCTCCTGAAAAAGTTGACACTCTTAAAAGTGATTTCAAGGATTTGTGACAGCAATCTCAAAGTGTTTGCTAAATCTAAGAAGATATGCATTCTGTTGAAATGCAGTCTTAATTTAAAACAAGCTCAACAAAGACCAAAGCATTGAAAAATTACAGTTAATATGACTCGCAGGAGTAGATTATTCATTTTACGTCTAAGACCTTTTTGAAACAAGGGCAAGGCTAGGGAAAAAGGGGATGTGGGTAGATAGAATTGGCAATGAAAATTGCCCAAGACTCAAATTTGTGAGAGACCACAACAGATATATATGGTGACCTCTTCTGCATCAGAAACATGTTCTTTGAAATGACCTATTCTCACCATAGGCGAGATTGCTCGTCACTTCCTATAGAATAAGGAAACTGAGAACAACAATAAAAAATAGACAATACTAACAAGGTCTGCAGTGTGTCTCTTTGAGTGTGTGTGTGAAAATGGGTAAAGTGGCAGTCTTGGCTCAGAGATACAAGCTTCATGCACTTCATATATGCATTGTTGAATGCATACAAAGAGAGTAGGACTTATATTATTATGCCATGTATACCATTTTGCCTAATTTGACCATCCCCATGGACATTGCTGAATTGTATCCATTTATTTCAGCAGGTATCCTTCAAACCTGGAATATATAAGTTTGTATACAGAATATACAGAACACCAATGTTATAAAAACTCTAAAGAACTTATTTTTATACTGTACCTGTGAGGTAGGTATTATGTGAGGAATTGATAAAATAGTGAGACAGAGGCTGGCTCATATCTTCATTCAAATCCAGTTTTTCAGGTGGAACAACTCCATTTTCTTCTCCACTTAAGTATCTCATAAATCCATCCACTGATATCTGTCCTGGGAGAAAAGAAATTCAAAAGTCATATTCTTTAGCTCCACATGCTTCACTTGCAGCTCACTGGCTCATTTGGATTAATAGTTTTACAAGGCAAAGCAACACATTATTTCTTGTTTCAGCAGCAACATAGGTCCTATGGTTCCTTCTACCTTTATTGCTATTGGTCTATTAATGACTTGTTTAACCAGATATCCTCCAGATGTGTTGGTGCTAAAATTCCAAGAAATCCCAGCAAAAATGGCCAAGTTCTTTTCTTCTGAGAGTTGGATGTAGAGAAATAAATGTAAGTTTTATCTACGTCAACCATACTAGCTCTACTATATTTTCCTCAATCTGTATTAAACAGCCCATTTCTCAGTGCCCCAAATGTCATAAAAGATAAGGATCTGATTGCAAGGGAGGAATGCCTGCTACTTTCATCAGATTTCTTTAATAACCATTGCCTGGGAAGGTCAAAATAAGAAAGAGAAAGAAACAACCAACCCATACATATAACATGACTTCAACCTTTCTCCTTTTAGCTTTCTATTTTAGTTGTCAAAAAAGAGAGGAAAAAGAGACAATTTAATGGAGTTATCTTCACAAGAAAAAAGAATTTTCCTAGAAATCTAAATATCTGCATCCTATTGATTGTACTGCAGATTGGCTGCACTATCTTGATTCTAGTAACAGCCACAATGATGGTGTTCTCACAATATTGTAACCCTAATGCCCCACGTACTCATGTGATTAACAGCATGACTTCTGCTAACTTTAGTTTGGCTTCTGTCCAGGCAATCACTCAACAGAGGATATAAACATATCCTCCATTGCAGAAACATGTTTGAAAATTGTTCTCCGGCTTGTCTGTTTTGGTTGAATTTAAGAGTTCAGAAATTACACATTCATAAACATTCATAAAATATGGGATAACAGGCTGGTGAACATCCCAACTGGCTCAAGGATGGTTGGCAAACTCCATAACTGCTCTAGATATAAAACAGAGGAGGTTTGCATATGAAGAAATATAATTAAAAGATGTGTTATTCTCAGCTGCGTCTTCATGCAGCTTCCTCATGTTCTTCATAGGGATGCACATATCTGGATTTAAAAGAATGCACTGTTTTCAAACAGCAGGACAAAGCCTTTCCCAGCCAGAGACTGCTTAATATTTCTTATTATAGTCCCCCCCCATATTCCCATCAATTCATTGTATATGTGGATTATCACTGCATGAGAGGATGAGTGGGTATAAGCCTGTTGATTGAGCACCATTTTTTATATCTTCATCAGGGTCAAAGTGTTGAGAAGGCTGACTATAACTTGCAGCTCCTCAGAAATTCCACATAATATTTTGAACCTTGGAAGAATGAGAGTTTTAATGGATCAGTAGCTCAGTGCAGAAACAGCCATGCTATCAGTCTACACTCCCATGAAGAGGAGAATAGCAGGGACCATCATAAGACAACAAAAAAGGGTAGAATAAATGTGATTACTACTCCATTCTTGATCATGATGTGAAAACCTGAAGAAATTTGCTTTCAGCTCAAAGACTATATGCCAAGTTGGCAAGGTGTGTCAATAGAATCAAGAATACTAAGATACTTTTTGGGGAAGGGGGACAAGAAAAACTACCTTTCAAAGTTCAGAAATAACAAACCTAACAGAAAATGAGTTGTTTTCTAAAACGGCCATATTTTCCAACAACAATTTAGAATAAGAATGGGCAAAAGTCATCAAATCCCCCAAAACTCAAATATCACAACCTGATGCATTCATTGATACCATGGAATCATAATAAGCTAGTAAGCAGCGCTCTTACAAAGTTCTGCTTTTTTTCAGAACAATCCATAACCATCAAAACAATATCTAGAACTACAAGCAAAGCGCCCTCAATGAAAATAATATGTGTTAATTTCTATTATAGTATCAAAAAATATAAATATATGTGAATTTATGTAAGTTTGAGCATGTTCGGGTTTTTCCCCGTGTAAGATT
>JANHFO010001868.1:31925-52157 GCA_032468095.1 Pareas carinatus | reverse complement strand
GGAAGAAGGATGGGGGGGGAGAAGAGAAAGAATGTAAAAAGAATGAAAAAGAAGAGGTACAACTAGAGAACTCAAGAGAAAATGAGAACAGAACATGTTAAACCGCCTTTTCTGAACATATTCTCTCAGAAGAGCTTGAACATTATCCTGTAAAGATGTAAAAATTCCCTTGAAAAGATAGATCAATTATGGAATGTACCTTTATATCGGCTTACTATCTTCAATTCTCGAAAATACCTGTTGGTCTTACCCTTTCTGGTTGGTATTTTATGTATTGTATGTATTCCTGTGTATTTGTTTTATTTGTCTGTTTGAAAATAAAAATGTATTCCAAAAAAACCAAAAACAAATTGTTAACACTGGTTAGCAATGACTACAACCCATTCTAATGAAGGATGTGAACCACATAACATTTAAATTTTTGTATTAAATAATACCCTTTAATGCAGCAGTCTCCAATCTTTCTGGTTTGGCAGACCAGTGGCAGGGGCGGGGGTAAAGGGAATGGTTTTGTGCAAGAGCACTGCTTTAACAAATGTAGCTTTATGTACGTGCACACACAGATGCACACTCACCCACCATTTCCACGGCCCGATTCTGCCAGTAAGTTCAGCAGTTCGAGTCCCACTAGGTCAAGGTTGACTCAGCCTTCCATCCTTCTGAGGTTGGTCAAATGAGGACCCAGATTGTTGAGGGCAATATGCTGATTTCTGTAAACCGCTTAGAGAGGGCTGTAAAGCCTTGTGAAGTGGTATATAAGTCTAACTGCTATTGCTATTGCTATTGAGCAAGCTGTGGTACAGCACCGGGCCACGGATCAGGGGTTGGGGACTTCTGCTTTAATGAGTTTCTGAATCATAGTTTTTATTCTATTTCTCTAGGACAGGGGTCTCCAACCCCTGATCTGTGGATCGGCACTGGTCTGCGGCATGCCAGCAACTGGGTTATGCAAACAAGCCCATTTGTGGGATGCAGGCAGCACGTAAAACCAGCTCCCCTCTTGTCCACAGAAAAATCTTCATGGAGCCGGTCCCTGGTGCCCAAAAGATTGAGGTCCACTGATCTAGGACATTCAAACAGTTAATTCTTTGCTGCTCAAGGATTGACAAATATTGCTGTTATACACTATGTAATGCACTACATTATCAGAAATGTGATAAAAATCATTATGTAGAAAGTATCAGGAGAGATATCAAAAATAATTAAGCTGATGCAAAATTATAGAGAGCAGATGGGTAAATACTGTAATGAACACAGTAGCCCTTTTTGTTCATGGGAAGCTACTCCTGAAATGTCAAAGTAAACAAAATATATATTAGATCAAATATACAGAAATGTAGCAAATGTACTTCTAGTTTGTTTAAGTACTGCTGTGTTGAGAGAAATTCTAAGGTAGAAAAGCCATAGCCATTATTTATTTCTTCACTTTGTACCACTACCAAGGAAATAAGAACTGGTTATATAGAAGATACTGTTGTCAACTTCCTTACTTCTAGTGGTGTTTATTTTTTAACAGATAAGTCCTTTTCCCCTACATTTGCTTCTCCTCTTAATACATCTGCATTTCATATTCGGCTGTCTTTCAAGAATAATCTAAAAGCTTCAGGCGTGAAGTTTTCAAAGGGAAGAGGGAGAAAAATACGCATCCCATCAGTTGATAAATAACTTCATTGGTCACCAAAAATGGGCAGAATGTTGACTTTGACGAAACAAACCAGAGGCCATCTTGAACAAGAGTATTTGAACTACCACTTCCTCTCTCAACATTGCTAGTTTGATATTAAATGTGCTCATCTTCAGCGCTGTAGCTTGTGGAGGGCTATCAGCCAGCCCATTACATAAACCATAATAGAAAATCAACTCTACAGGAAGACTAGAACTATATCTTATCGAGATAGGCTATAATAACATAACCTTGCTAGCCTGATATGTTATATCTCCTCCCCAATAAATCATGGAAGGAGTCAGCCTAAGTTGTTTCTGAATGTTATCTTGCTTCCCAGGACATAATTTTCAACACTCTGCTTATGTAACGGCTCTTGCATATTTCTGTCATGGTAATTTCCCTTCCTCTTTATAATATTAAAGCTGCATAATATTTTTCTTGCTGGTGCTTTTTTTGGTAGAATTCTTAACATCCCATATGCATTTCTGTGGCATGTAGGAGGAAAGCTTACTAATCAGATAATCCTCAGTGTCTTTCCCCATCAAAAGGAATCAATGTTGCCTGGAGAAAGAGACTGATGAGACACTTTTCGATATTGAGTGCTTTTGTCTACTGTCAGCACAGATCAGGATGTACTTGAAGGTATTAGTTAAATAACTTCATATTTTCCTTCCACAAAGACAAATTCCACATTAATTAAACCAAATGTTGGCCACATATCATATATCCTCACACATCTGCTCACCAGACTCTCTCAATTCCACCCACCTAGGAGTTTCTCCAGCTCTTGTTTGACTATCAGTAATCAGGATTTATTTTCCTAAGCATTTATTACAAATTCTGTTTCGATTCAGGTTTTCTATGGCAAAGTCCTTTTATCATTCCGAGAGAGATTGTTTTTGTTTCTACTGTTTAACCTCTAAAGGTTCACATTGCATTTTTATTTAATTGGTGTTTTATAAAATAGTCCTTAAAAAGTTTTATCACCCAAGCTAATTTGAAATATGGTGCATACATAATTTCAGACTCAAGATTTCACTCTCCAAAATGTGTAGAAGAGAAAGTGCCACTGAGAACCACCCCTTGGGGTTTTCTTCCTTAGATTCAAATCAAAGCACTTTAGAGTATTTGGGGGAAACATATGGCATGATATTCTCTTGCCCTGTTGGAATTTGACAAAATGCGGAATACATTTCTCCAGAACATCTAAATCCCTGTTGAGCTCTGACATATTTTTCTTTTTTCTACCCTAGTGCTGCTTGCTAAAACAGCAGCCAATATCTTTCAGTAAATAAGCCAGTTTAGGGTAGATATGGTAAATTTGCCAAGTTGGAATCCCACTAGAATTCTGAGTGATAGGATGTACCCAGAGACTAACACAGAAGCTCATCTGTGCATGAAAAATTCTAGAGTTTACACACACTAGAACTAACACTAGAGTGGCTGGATTGGAAGAGAAGCAGAGGCCAAACATTTCTTATTAAAATTAGAGGGAAAAGGTTTCAATACTTACTCTAGCAGATGGAAGATTACAAGCTTCCAATGCAGTCTCAACACGCTTTCTGTCAGATGAGAATAAGCGATAAATACTGCAAAATAGAAAAAAAGAGTAAGGCTCTTCACAGATCTCTCATATATTCTTGGTCTCCTAGAATCACACAATCTGAAGGATTGTCCCTCCCTCCCTCTGTCCTTTTCCAATGAATTTCTGTAGTTGGCTAACTTTTCATTTATATATTTAGTGGCATCTAGATTTATCAGACAATACCATTACTCTTCATCTAACTTAGAACCAATCCAGACATTACATAAAAATCAGTTCAAATCTGTTACCCTGTATTTTTGTGAACAAGGTGACCCAAGCAATGTTAAGTCTTTGAAGCTATAGGATACACAATTTTTCAAACTGAGTTTTATATATTAGAATGATATATTTTGGAAGTAGGTAGATGGATGGATGATCCTGTTAGAATTAATTTGCTAGAAGATCATTCTTGTCCTTTCAGTTCTGCATGTATTACTGTGCACATTCCCTTCCCAAACAAGCTTGAATGATATTCTAGAACTGGGTTGGAAACCCACCAGATATTTAGGAAGCACAGCTCCTGCCATCATTCACTTTTGACCCATGCTGATGGAACCTGGGGTTCAGCAAACATCTGATTTTCATCCTTACTCTACAGGCCAAAATGGCTGATATCAATCTATGGTTTACACAGTTCTTCTCTATTCCTAACTGCTACCTAAATATTAATCCAGGAAACTACTGGTCTGCTATTAGCAAACAAACTGAGATCCAATCTGTACAAAATAAATTTGATTCACTCTTCAACTTTGTTTCTATGTGCCACTGTCATGGTTGCAATTCTTCATTTCTGAAACAAAGATTTTGTCCTCACGGTGATAGTTAATCTATCCCTTTGTTGTACCTTCAAGTGGATAACCCAAATGACTAGCCAGAGATGTTATATTGGCTAAAGTAAAGGATTAAATGCACCACATTCCTTCTATTCAACATAGGGAATGTCAATTAAGAAGCAGCTGACCCTATGTCAACAATGGTTAGGTGGTAATGTATTTAGTTGTAGTTATGGGTAGCGGGCTACTAGTATATTTCAGACTAGATAATGAAAAACATGGCTCTTCAGTTTGATGTCTTGCCACATATTTTGGTCCCTCACAACCATTATTCTGGCTCAATGTATAGAAGACTTCATAGGACTGAATGCTCTTCTGTACTTGTAATGTTTTTTACAGAGCAAACATTTTCAGTCGTGCCGTCTTTGACACATGCTAACTATCTATGTTGGCATGTCTGTGTGTGGTTTGAAGAAGGGGAGAGTGAGTTCTTTTGTATGTTAAAACAACCACCTCCCCACTTACAACCTGAAATGGTATAATCCGGCACAGCTTGAACATCATACAGTGAAGAGCACTACACAATGAAGAAATTTCGCAGCAAACTTCTATTTTTTAAAAGGTGCCTAGAAAGTCAATTTCATAATACTATAGGACATGCAAAGGCATTTTAAACCTCCCAACAATCCAAACAGTCACAATGGAATCCAACTTACTTCTTCAAAGGGATACGCCCATCTGTAGTGACTTGCAGCTTAAGTTTTGTGTACCTAAGGAACAAAATAATGTGCTGGTAAGAAATCATTGCAACCACAATATTAGGACTTGCTTTCTCTATTGTACTAGCTTGTACTTTGTTCTATTGAAGAAAATTATAATCTCACCAACACTGTTTCCAAGAAAAGCTTAATGCATTTAAACATCAAGAAAATGATCTTTACCTGTAATGATATTTCTAAGTGCAACTTCTGAAAGAATAATTGAATTCCCCCTGTGACTTAAAACAAATATAGGATTTTGTTCAAACTGGTGTGTGTTTGGGTCTTTTTCCCGTGTAGAGTGAAAAGTCTCTTGGCGACGTTTCAGCAAGATCTCACTTGCCATCTTCAGGCTGGTGCTTTTGGCTTCTTGCTAGTCTGAGCTGATGGGATCTGCCCATTCTGCTCAATCTGGATAACGGGATAACAGAGCTGGAAGGGACCTTGGAGGTCTTCTAGTCCAACCCCCTGTTTCAGAAGCTGAACTACCTAGTAAATGTTGGTGAATGATCAGTAGAAGATAAATATGTCTGCAGTGCTTACTACAATGCTCTTTCCTGCAACAGTGCATGGCAGAGCAGCCCTACCTGAATTTTCCTATGCACTGGCCAATGTTGCTGTAGGCAAAGTGATTTTGCTTCATGTTTCAGGCAATCCCAAAGCTACCTGCTTTGGAAGTACTTTGGGCCAGTGATGGACGAGGGGGTTCATAAGATCCTTCTATCATAGCACTGATCTGAAGTGGTTGAGGTCCTGCAGATTGCTTCAATTAAACCAAATTGCCTGTTTGCTTTTCCAGAGCAAATGACATCATCCCCACAGCCTCAAAACACTTCCTCGAAGTGAATCTACATTGTTTCACAAAGGCCTATTACTCTATATTCTTGGGGATAAATCTAATCATGGATAAATCAAACCAAGTTTTGGGGGTGTGTTTTAAGGATCTAAAATTCTTGGCTTATCTGTGAGTATATGATATACAATAGCTAGTTTATACATAATAAATCAAACTGTCGGGAGTTGCAGAAATGATGAGAAGAGAAAGGCAATACTATTCTTCCAATGCTTTTCGCTAGCTTTACCCCCTGAAGTTAAGAAGCTGATTTGGGAGTGAGAAAAGAAAGGGAAAATGAAAATAGCTGTAGGCTGGATTAAGCTCTGCTGCTGAAAAATTTCAACTGCCCTTTTCTCAAAATCTACCTAATCTTCAACCAAATCCTCCTCCTTTCGTTATTGGAGAATTCTATTCCTTGCTTATTCTCTTGCGATATAAACAAGTTAGACACTGTGAATTATTAAATTAAAAGTATAATATTTATAATTTTGATTTAAAGAAAACATTATTATTATTCCAGTTAATTCATAAGGCAGTTTTAGAAATCATGGCAATGCAGTTCATCTGTATTTCCCTTAGTGAAACCTAAATCTGAATATCAATTTCATTCTGCCCTAATCTAGTAGATTTTTCAAAAAGAATTCATCTATTGAGTGGGAAACATCCATATGGAACATGTGACCTTGAAGTGCTGTTCATTCTGGGGGAACTCTTTTATATAGGACATCAGGCACAGAAAACATTGTGAAAGGGAACACACCTTTCTGTGCATTACATTTTCTACCCCAAAACAGCATTTCTTTGAAAAGGCCACCATGATTTCATTACATATGCTTGTGTGTAATATGCAGTTTAAATAGACCTCCATTTATTCTTATTCCGACATCTGCATAATTGTAGATAAACTTGGGTATATTTAGGCATTTCCTCTTTAAGCTGAAAAAAGCGCCAACTTATTTTTGCCCCAGGATGTTGCCATCAACACCACCCTACTTTTGTTTCAAAGCCCTCTGGATCAACACATCGTGCCTCCAGACTTCACAGGAACAGATTTACAGTTATTTGCTTCTGAGGGCAAAGGCACAAGCAATTAAGAAAGGGAGGTGGAAATCTTGTAGCCCTTTATTGCTTAGCTAATAATAGATAGCACATCATAAGGAGATAAGCCTGTCATTTGTTGTTTATAATCTTAAGCAGCAGAGTCAGAATTTCAGATCTGCCATTTTCAACTAGCCAGCCAATAAGCATATGAATACGGTTCTAGAATTGGCCACTATTATTTATGCTCTGTTGACTGACAGGTTTAATGGAATGCATGCTAAATATTGTTACCACTGCAGATCCACTGAAGTAAAGATGCAAATGAATTCTATTCAGAATTCTACTGGGATCCAATACTGGAGCTACTTCTACTTCCAGTAGCTCCAAGGAACTTCCAGAATCAGTGCTCCTGAAATTCCATTCAGAAAAGTCTTATATATCTTTCTTTTTTAAGTTTTTAAAAAAGCTAGTGGCTTTTGAAAAACGGGTTTCAAATCCTAACAGAGAGGAGTATAACTTTAGACACATAAGACCAGAACCTCCTGCTGTTTTATAAAAATTATAAAGTAAGTGCAATATCCATCTGTCCCCAGTCAAATCTGGAGAAGTTATCTGACCATGAATCTACTGCTAAAACAGAACAGACTCAGTGACTTATGAATCTGCACTGCTGAAGGATTCAAGCTGATTGTTTAAAGAACTCAGTTCAGATTCCTGCTCTAACCTTTAATGGAACATCTTTCAAGGTCCTCAGGAGACTTCTCAGGATGTGGCAGATTTCCTTCTCTGCTGATGAAATGCCAAATGTATCCACAAGATCCTTCCTGAATAATAGAGCTTTCTGCCACGTAACCATAAATAAGGATGAAAAGGCTCCCTTCCCGATGCATAAGCCAAGGATAAAAAAAGTTGGCTTCTGCATTCAAATACTTCACAATAAGGAACACCCCGATTATGAACAATAGTTCTGGGTCACGAAAAATGAATTAGAGCAGCTCAACCCACTTTTTGCTTTTGTGACTCCCCTTGTATATTCTTTCCCAGAACAGGAAGTATACTACATAAAGTATCAGGGTGATGCTGACAAAAGCTCAGACTACACCGATTTGACTCATCATGGCTGAGCTTCTTAGTTCTGTTTCTAAAAAAGATGTTTAGTTTGCCATCTCAGTGAGAAAAGAGGAAAAAGCATGTTTATAGAGGCAGCAGTCCATCATCCTGCAAACAATTGGTAGCAATAATTCTTTCAAGGAAAAAAAAAAGGAAGCTGACACGTAAGAAACCGATGCTACTTCCCACACAATAAGAACTTTGGTACTTACGCTTTTTCCAGAAAGGCATCCCGGGACATGTTCTGTGCCAACAGGTTTGATGCCAGACTGAAGACTTCTTCTGACCATTCCTAAACAGAAAGAAAAAGAAAAGAAATTTCTAATTTAGACGCATCCAGAGGCACCTCCCCCTTCAAGGTTCACTTTGACAGAGGTTAGACCTTTCCACAGGAAAACAATCATGGTTGTTGGAAAAGTATAACAAACAAGCAGAAATTGACAGTTTTATGGACAGGCATGAAACAGCATGGGGCAGAAAGCATGGCGGATGGAGCAATTGCGTTGGCAGAGGAAATCAAACAAGAATGAATAACAAGAAGCACGATTCCATTAGTGCCAATATCATCACGCATTTATATTGTGTTTTTGACATATAGGTAGTCCTCCACCTATAACCACAATTGGGTCCAGAATCTCAGTCACTGAGTGAAATGGTTATTAAGTGAGACATCACATGACCACTTCACTCAATACCCACAATCTCAGGTCTCCCTGTTGTGGTTATTAAACAAACCTATGCATCATTCACGAGAAAGCCAGGAAGAGGTCCCAGGCCTTGTTGGCAGAAAGAAGGTTCAGGCTTCCCAATACAGTCAGATGCTCAGGGCCTTTCCCCTCCTGACCAGATAGAAAAATCACAATAATCTAGATGTTTGCTAGCATTTCACAAGATTTGAGGTTAGTTTCTCCAGTGTACTGCGGGACAGACCTAAAATTTGGCAAAACACTAGTGGACACCATTGTTCTGGAAGATTTAGGATGTCAGCACAGGCCAGCATTTTCCTCTCACCCCTAGAGATAAAGACACTAGCAAACACCAGCATCCTGACTTTTTCAGAACAACTGCATTTGCTAGCATTATTACCTCACCCCCCCTATGGAAGTTGACGAGTACCTGTATTCAAATATTATTTTATACACTTAAAACAAAACCATAGGAGAGATTTTTATTATTGTTTCAACTGTACAAGTCCATGGCAGAGGCAATACTTAAATTTGGGGCTTCTTGGATCGTAAATCAGTTTTTGAACGTCTGCATTTTTTCTTCCATCCAATTATGTCCAATTCTCAGAGAGTGCCTGGACAAGTCCCTGAAGTTTTCTTGGTAAGGTTTTTCAGAAGTGGTCTGCCATTGCTTCCTTCCCAGGGCTGAGAGACAGTGACTACAAGTGTTGCTTAACAAATAGCCACAACTGGGACTGGAATTTTACTTCACTAAGTGATGTGGTCATTAAATGAATCTTCATGTGACCGGATCTGATTTTATGATCATTTTTACTGAGGGCACTAATCATGCAGTTGTTACGCAATTAACTTTGCTTGGTGGAAGCCTACTGGAAAGTTCGCAAATCACAATTGCGTGATTGCAGGAGGCTGTAACCATCATAAACGTGAGCTGATTAACAAGCATTCAACTGCAATCATATGATCGCTGGCATGGCATCATGGCTGTATCTTTGAGATGAGTGATAAGTTACTTTTCTGGGGCCATTGTAACTTTGAATGGTCATTAAACAAACAGACATAAGTTGAGGACTACTTGTAGCCCAAAGTCACTCAGCTGGCTTTGTGTCTAAGGGCTAGAACTCACAGGCTCCCAGTTTTTAGCCTGTTGCTTTAAGTGCTAGAGCAAACTGGCTTCGAACATTAACTTTCTTTCATTAATATGCAAGAAAAGAAACATGGAATTGAGACCTTTTGGAAGGTTAATGAATAAACCTCTTGATGATAATGTAACAACCTGATTTCCATTTGAGCCACAATATGCAGCAGGAAACTGACATATTTTAATGTAGATTTACACATGCTTTAAGGGAGCATATACATGTGCTAAGATGATTGTGGAGGTCACATCAATTCCCCATGCCAGCTGCTATTCCTTTTTCTTCTTGTAAGCCTGATCTAATTTTTACCCTTATATTACAGTGATAGCAACATTCATGAAAAAGCAAACGTATGCATGAAACACAGCAGCAAATAATGAATTAAATGTTGTATGAGAAAAACAACTTGCAGTCAGAACATTTTACAAAACTGCAATTGGCCAATTAAGGGAGTGGGATTCTTCTATGGATAATCAAGAACTATGCAGAATAATTTGGACGCTATGAACTGTTGGTCACATGTCAAGTCTCACTGAAGTAGTAACAATCACATGTTTAATTAAAGGTTCCCACGCTCTGAAAAACACAGATGCCCAAAGCCTCTCTCCCTCATATTCTTCTTTCATTTCTTACCCTTATTCCCACATCTATGCTGATAGCTTGGAAAATCTCCTTGTAATTCAATCTTAAGATCTGAGTCTTATTATATGTAAACTCCCCTGCTCTTCTCCTTCAATATTGGGTCTTGCAAATTATCACCTTGCCAAATAACCCTTTTTCCTTCCTTGAAATTCATAATAAATCCCAATTTACAACATTTCTCTAGAAGCGATGCAAATATACCTGTCTTCAGTTTCCTTGACATAAAAACCTTCCCTTTTTAGTTCACTGTGTACTTGGTGACCATAATATTATTACAACTAATAATGAGAATTAAGACAGAGTCCTTGTACAATACTACTTAACACTCGAGAGACTTGAAAACAGTTTTGATGCTTGTCCCAAAGGTGCTTTTGAAAGGGAAACTGGATTTTCTTTGATTTTTCTTGAAAACATTTTGCTTCTCATCCAAGAAGCTTCTTAAACACATTTGATTTCTTGAAAATGTTTCATTTTGTTGAGAAACAAAATATTTTCAAGAAAAAAAAGAAGTCCAGTTGCCTTTTGAAGTGTGCCTTTGGGACAACTATGACCTGGATAATTGAAAATCTCCACAGACAGTTTGATATTTCAGGCCAAACATTCCTTAGCATTTTGCACCTCTTTTCCATCAGAGCATCATAAAGTTGGAAGAGATCTAGAAGGTCATCAACCCCGTACACACTGTAGGGTTCACTTCACCATTCCTGATAGGTGGCTATGCAGCTTCATTTAAAAATTTTCAGTGAAGGTGAAAAAGTCATTAAATGCAGTCCTCTTTCTGATACTAACCTAAAGCATTTTAGATGATCCAATCTCACCATGAGATTTTCATGGCACGTGAAACAAGCAAAGATTTATTTCAATTCTATAAGTATTCTGTCTGAATGTCTAAGCAATTTTGCATTTTTCTCCCAAACCAAAAAGGAATTCTATTTGGAGAAAAGTGTACTTCTTGTAATAAATAAAAATCAAAGTAAACATAAATATTTGACATATTACATATGTTTCCTTTAATTTAAGGAAATTAAATCAGGAGGGATTTTCTCATTAAAAACTTAATAAGTTCACACCTCTCTATTCTGCCTAACATTCAGTCCTTCTACACTGCATCTAATCTCTTCAACCAACTCTCTTCTCTTCCACTGAAAATTCAGGGTACTACTTCTAATATCAAACTTATCTTACAAGTGCTAAAAGAAATTAAGCCAACACAGGGCCATTAACATTAAAAAGGGGATATTGACATACACAAGAAGGCATTGCAGCATGTAGATTCTTCATATTTTGTAGAAAAGCAAAGTTAGCAACTCAGAATCTCTTTTAAGGGAAGTACAAATGTATTTTTACATTTTATTTCCAGGCACACTCGATATACCCTTATTAGTGGTATAGGGGGATGAAACAGTCCATCTTTTGTACATATCAGGGAGTAAATGTTTATCAAAAATATGGAAAACAATTATCTATATATTTGACTGATTATGACATCAAATTCTTGGCAAGATACTTTGGAAGTGGTTTGTCATTCCCTGCTTCCTAGAACTGAAAGAGTGATTTTTGAACCCAGAATGACATTAAATAATTTCAAATCTACATATTTAAGGAAGAATGAAAAAAAATATAGTGAGTTAAGTATCAGATGGATACATGCAGATTCAAGGAAAGAAATAATCAATACAGACAGACCATATAGATGAAGACAAATATTAATTTGTCAGAATGATAGAACCAGGGAACTAAATGTTTTTCCCTTGATATGTTAGAGTAAGAGTAGAGGATCAGGCTTGTGAGTTGGTTTCTGAATGTTTTGTTACCAGAACAGGTTGCATCTTCAACGGCTTTTTAGGGGATGTCAGTGTTGAAGTTTTATTTATAGGGGCTCAGTAGGTCTTGTGATGGGCGGGTAACCTCAAGGGAGGATCTAGAGATGGATCTTGTGAGGGGTCAGAGGTCAGGTGAGGGGGCTGTGATGAGTTTTGGGAGCTGAGCCTGGTGCCTGATGCGAGAATGCATTGTAGGCAAGTGTAGAGCAAAGAGAGGCTATGGGTCAGTCCTTGGAGCAGAAGAGCTACCGCTGCTAGCTGAGCCCCACCCTAGGGGACGATAGAAGGCAGGAGGTAGAGATGAATATGTGTGGCAGACAACTATTCATTTCCCTGCTGGTCAGCCACTTCTGGTCTGAACTTCTGACTCTTGTTTGGGAGCTTTACTGGAATTCTTTTTTTGAATCTGTGGCACTGAGAACTGGGCAACTTCTGGACTTATGTCATGTCTGCTGCTATGAGGAGAAAGCTCACCTTCGAGGACTCTCTCTATGAGGTGATGAGGAGAAAAGGATAAACTCTTGGTGTGTTGAGGCCCCTGCAGGGGAAAAGGGAGTGAGCTCTGCTGTCTGCAGGTTTTCAGGCTTATCATCCTGTCATGAGAAAAAGAGACTTATTGCTGAGAAACTACTGATGTTCCTAAATAAAGGGAACACTTCTCTATTAACCGTGTGTCTGTCATGTTTGGGAGTTGGGTCAGAACAGGTTTATAGGCTGGTTGTAGGTCAATGTGTCTATTGATGGAATTGCTTATGGAGTGCCAGGCTTCAATAAACTCACAAGTGTGGCGGATGGTAGCATGGCCGATGATTCTTGAATTGCTCCAACACTGATATTCCCTAAATATCCACTGAAGAGGCGAAGCCTAGTAATAAAACATTTGAAAACCAACCCACAAGCTTGGAGAATGCTTATCCTATGCTTATCCACTCTTATCCTACACCTGAGCTACAGATGTTGCCACTATTGCACGTTAGACTAAAACTCCCACAAGGTCCATCGTGGTTCCTAACCCTAACTCTGGATTGACCGTAGGTGACTATTGAAATTTGGGTGGCTCAATATATCTAGAGAGTACCAGGTTAAGAGAAAAATGAAGAAGGAAGAAGTTCCAAAAATCAGGAGTCTATAATGAAGGAAGTTTTAGTTACACAGAGTCATTTAGGAGACAGACAATCAAACAAACAAATGAATAAAACAAAATTTGCTTCTTACTGATACAAAGCATATGTGGTCTATTATCTTGGATTTGTATGATTTCAAAAGCAAAAGAAATAAGGTAATCCTTTTATTGTTAGGTTCTTATCCAGGCTGTTGCTCATCCGACATTTTATCTTGCCTTGTCTTGCTTTTTCACTTTCCAAAACAACCAACTGCTTCTTTCACATTGCAACATTGGATGAATTAATAATACGTTGTAATTTTCTTGCGACACTAAATGCTTCAAAGATTAAACACAAAAAAGGTTGCACCTCAAAATACTTTTGGTGTAAAAACAGAACATTCCTCACACATTTAGAATTCACATTCTAATGATAATAATTGGATTTGTTTTTAGACAAAGCATGAACATCATTTCACTTGAAATGCAGTCTCCATCTCTGATCTGTAATTCTCTGCCTATTTTTAAAAACTGGAGGACTGTTTCTGTTTGTTTGCTTCCATCCTATACTCTCGTTTGTTTCCCAATTTATTTTTTACTGTCAAATATTGCAGTTCTGCCTTGATATATATTAATTACAACTAAGAAAAGTCCTTTTAATGCACTTCATCTAAGCAAAATGGAGAACAGAGGCTTAAGCATTTGATTATACAGATTTGATAGCTTATAGGTATCTCAAGAACATGGTTGCCACTCCTATCTCTGGGTATCCTTTTATGCACTGGCAAGATAGATGAAATACATAATTCAAAGGAAGGACTTTAAAGACATACTACGTAACTGCACAGATTTTGAACATGCATACATATATTTAGAAAAGATGACACTGATTTGAAATACAATATGGTATGGGAAAGATTGGGTAACCTCCAGTATGTTTGTTCTATCTGCCTTCCTGGACAAAATTAACTTGGAAATGTGCCATTCTTATAGTTCTTCACTTTAAACCATGGTTGGCTACCCCAATAGTCCTGATTCTTGAAGGTATGGTTTTTTTCCTCCTCTTAGTGACATTTAGTTCTTCTTATTTTTGTGCCCAGGAGCAATTCCTTTTCTCCATAGAAAATGCAGGACAAATGAAGGAATTCTGGAAGTGACATGTTCATATATTTCTAAACTTCTTTCCAAATACAAAATTTAGGAATTCCTTCAAGAGAAACTCAATACAGGAAGATAGAGGTAGAATCAAGGAGATTGCTATATAAACATTCTCCTCCAGAGTGCCTAATATTCCTTCCTTGTACAAACTATACTATAAAACTCCCACTTTATTTCCATTTTTCAAGCTTCTGTTCAAAACATGCCAATTCAGTTGTAATTCTATGTTTTAACGGCTCCAACAAGTTTCCCAGGATTTGGATACCCAACACCCCAAACAATGTTTGGGAAATACTTTCTTACATTGTATCTTCATTTAGGTTTTACTCACATTTTTGGTTCCCCCACCAAAAGACCCCAGCCCTCCATGCTATCAGAATTTGGGACTTAAAATAAAGTAGATCTATTTTCCCTCTCCTTCATGTTTGGTCCCCATTCACAAAACCTGCATGCTATATTGTGGCAGAAGCTGCTTCTGAACCACAGCCTTCCTTTTAAGCAATTCAATATTGGAGGCAATATGAGATCTCTCATTTTAAACAGAAGTTTCCTTAAGGATACAATACATTTACCTGATAGAACACTTGAGACATTTGCTGAAAAGTATGGATGCTTTTGAAGATTACCTGGGGCTTCAAAAAAGATTACTCGCTTAAAGATTGTTAGTATTTTTGCAATGCCAAAGCAAGGCTTCCTTCTCCTTCATTTGTTTCCTTGATGAAATGATATGGTACCTATTTCACCTGCCTCTTTGCCAACCAGTTTTATAACCCCCCTGTTGCTTTTATTTCCCTTCCCAATGCAACTACTCCTTCCTCTATCTCCTATTTTCTTCCCCTTTTTCTGTTTTTGCTGGAATATACGAATGCGTGCAAATATTGCATCTGGGAGATGTTAATCTTTGTTATATGCTGATGGAGGAGTCACTTAATTTTATAAATGGGATAATTTACAGACACACAGATGCAGAACCCAGGGGGAAGAGGAGAATGGCCACAAGTGATTTCAGTGTGAATTGGAAATGCTACATTAACAAAGTGGTAAAGCTGAGACTTCACAGAAACCTTTCTCTGTACAGATATGCAGACAAAGGATTGTCTTAAATTTGTCATATTCCTTTGTGTAAAATTCAGGCTCATCTTCCTTTGAATAAGGTTGGTAAAAATGTCCATAGGAAAAAGAACATCTCTTGAAGGCCGGGTTTTTTACACTTATTCTTAAAGACATTCCACACAATTGCATAGGCTTTGAATGTGCTGACACATTTGGAAAGAGGATGACTATAACTGCCTAGAGGTACAATATAGTATGGAGAAAATTGAACAAGCAACATTGCTCATGTAACCAGTCTGCCATCTTGGACTATCATTAACTTTGAGCCCCTTGTAAATTTGCTCTTATTATAGTTATGGTCAAAGTTATTTGTTAACTTTGAGCTCTTTGTTCATTTTAAATCATGGCTGGACACTTAGTTACCCCAATGCCCCTGATTCTTGTGAACTTACTTATACAAATGCCAAAAAAGGAGGGATTTCAATTCAGATGGTCAAAATTTTATAGAAGAAGGAAACTGGAAACAATAACAACTGGTAAGAGGGAAAAAACAGGATGGAATTATCTGGAACTTTCTATTTAAGCAACTTGCCTTAGGTCAGTGAAATATACATATCTCCCCCACCAATATTATTTAAATCTATAGTTTCATGAATGTACAATAGCAATAGCAGTTAGACATGTACTGCTTCACAGTGCTTTACAGCCCCCTCTAGGTGGTTAACAGCATCAGCATATTGCCCCCAACAATCTGGGTCCTCATTTTTCTGACCTTGGAAGGATGGAAGGCTGAGTCAACCTTGAGTCAGTGAGAATTGAATTGCTGAACTGCTGGCAGTAGTACCTAGAACTACAGTGCCATCTTTAAAAAGATTGCAAAATCTTCTAGCTGCCTAAGGTCTGAAACACACTTAAAAATGTTGATCAGGATATTCCGTAAGAGATTTCAGAAACGATGACTTTCTTAAATGTCCCGAAGTCCAATGGGTTTATTCAGTGCTTGTCCTATGTTGAGTTTAAATGCTGTTCTGCAATCTCTTGTTATTTTCAAAGTTTTCTTAAGATTGCTAGCCTCAGGCTACCATAAAAACAAGCCTAAAAATGTGCCAGAAAAACTGCCTAATGACAGTTAATTGCAAACAGGGCAAAGTGTCAAGCAACTAGAAAATAGTCTGAGAGATATGCTACCATTATGTCCATAGCTGAATGACTATCAGAAGGTGACACATACTGTACCTATGGAATGGTTCTCACACAATGTTTCTCCTGAGGGAAACTATTTTTTGATTTGCATTTATAACAAGGTGAAGTGTGTTCATGCACAACAAGCCATATATATAAATACCTATACTTTCAGTGCATTGAGTACGTCAATGAATTGGATTGTTCGGGTTTCTGCAAGTTGATGAGAAAAGAGAGCCAAATATCCATTAATTAGTGTTAAGTGCTGAAAATAACTGTTAAATGTTTAACATGAAGCTATTGCCTTTAGCACCTTTTATGTCTAAAATTCTTATTGGAAGGCTGTGCTTCCTTATAGATCAGGGATATGAATATAATTCTTTAGATTTAGTTAAGCTTTGATTCTTTGAATTATTTTACACGTACAATAGACACATGGAGATAAATCATATTTATATACCATTCAAAATAGACAATAAAAAGCTACAGAAACAGAAATACCAGAAGACATTCTCCTCAGCAGCCAACATCTAGATAAGCAAGGGTCAATACTAGACAAGCAATCAAGCAGAAAACCATATTCTAATCAAGGAACTATCAAGGAAAAACACATCCCCATCAACACTGGCATCTACTATGTACAGAGAACAAACCTCACACTCACTAGCACTGATGATGTTACCTAGTTGGATAATGAAAAGTCTGCAAGCAAATAATCAAGCTGAAAGAGCACCAAGAATTCCACAAGGTATTTATGGTTGATGTACTGCACTACCCACCTGATTTCACAAGAAGAGTACACATTAGCTTGTAGAGCATTATCAAGATGTCTCATTTTTGCTAGCAGCTGTGCTGGCATCTTCAAAGACAGAATTTCAGTTTCTTCAAAATAGACTAATCTGAAATCTACTCAGATGAAGAACCAATCATGAAATCAGCTTTCTTGAATGCTTGCATCATGGGCCAGTCAGAATTCAGCTTCCTGGGTGAGTCCCTGTTCAGTAGTCTGAGAAGTGCCAAGCACACTACAAAGTGGCTCACTTTGCTTCTGAAGATCCTGGCAAAAAGTCAGATACCAGAAATCTCTTCCACTACCTTTCAGCAAGAAAGATCATCACTGTTTGATTGATACCAGCCATGAAAGCCTGCTCCAGTGTATGAGAGACTCTAGTTGTTGATCATCTGAAGGAGGTATTCAGTCTTATTTGATCCAAGGTAGATTAAACATACTTCTTTCTGTTCACAGTATTTTTAATGAAGATTTTTATATACATATGTAATTTGAAAGTGCCTTCTTTCTCTCCTTCTCTGTATCCAAAATTTATTTATTTCCATTATCAATGGAAAGGCTATCAAGTTAACTATTGTTTTCTTTATTCTCTCTGAAATATCCCCATTCTATCAACTGCTAGGTTGGCAGAAGTTGGGGCAAGTAACATGAGCTTGCTCCATTATACAGCGCTAGGGATTTGAACTGCTGACCTTCTGATCGACAAGCTCAGTGTCTTAGCTGCTGAGCTACTGTGCCCCTTAATATCCTCTTTATTTCTCCATTATACTGTTCAGACCTCATTACCAAAACCAAGAAAACAAAATCTGTTTACCACTTTCCTATCTTTGCCTTTAAGTAGCATTCAGCCTAACACTGCATTCTATTTTTCTTAATCTTTGTTTTACTTTCTAATACAATCGGGCAGTAGATATACATGGCTTACTGGAGGGCAGTTTCAACATCAGGGCAAAGAAGAAGCAAGTTATGAGACATCAGGTGAGCACCTGGCTATTCCTAGGTTTCTCTTTACAGTCAAAAGGGTAGAAATAGTGGAAGAACAGGAAAGATTGCTGGACCAAGTTTGAAAGTCAAACCAGGAGGTTTTAGTTTGGTAGAAGAATACCAAACATTGCTATATAAACAGTAATATACTGCAAATTGCTATCAGCAGTGTCCAATATCATTACATGTAGAAAAAGTGGAAATGGAAAGAGAAGGAAGCTCCACTTACACATCATCTGATAGAAATCTAAGGACACATAGGAACCCTAAGAATTTTTTTTTAAAAAATGATATTATGTGGCTGCAGCTTAGCACTTTCTTGGGAAATGTGCCGATCTGTCCCCCAAATAACAAAACAAAATTGAAGGATCTTAGGAAGCTAAAACCAATATGTTTTGTGAATTGGTCTTAGGACAGCCATTTTGTAAGAATACCTACAGCTAATTCTCAAAATATATCCACCAAGCTAAAAGGTTGGTGAATGAATCATCCTATTTCCTGTTCTTCTAACTCTGACACATTTCTACTCACAAGTATATCGTGTTTTATTTCCAAGTTAATTTGCATTTTTATTGGTCACATTTTTATTAGCCACAATATGAACTAATTAAATGCTTGCATTTTACTATGCACTTTCTCCTAAGCACATTTTGCTAAAGATATTCTCAACATCAGCAAATACACATACAGACAATGTTTGAACTTGGAAAAACCGAGAGAAAAGAGAGGCAGATTTGAATCGAGAAAATTATCAGAACATTTGGAAACTAAAGACATAGACAAATCCTTTTAATTTCTTTCTTTAATTCCATCAGATTTATTTATAGAAAGAAAAAAACCAAAACATTTGGCCTAAGAATAAACCAATCTGACTTCCAAACAGCACAAACGTAACAAAAATAGCTGTACACTCCCTCATGTTTCTTCCCTTTTGCATTCTGATTGCATGCTATAATTCAGATTATGCTGCTCCTATTAACTCTAGCAACAAATTGCGCAGTTTAATGTCTCTTTGAACCAATGGATTTCGAGGTCTGTTACTTCATGAATACATTTCCCTCATTCATGATGTGCATCATACTTTATCCTTGCCTGCCTCAATATTGATGAAAATATTTCTTCATAGAAAAAGACAGCTCCTAAATGATCTATGTTCTGTGAGGCACTTCAACCCAAATTGGAACCGATTTGTGAAGGTAATTTTTTCTTGCTTATTTATTTTTGCCAGGAGGGGAGGGGAGAGAAGGAGATATCTGTAGTTCGGGGATGGAAAAATGGATTGCAGAAAAGCAACACACGCAAGACATTTTCATGTAAAAGAGTTTTAGGCTTCAGGACTGGCAAAAAGGTCTTCATGAACCTCCTAGATGTTTGTGGGTGCTAAGAATTGTACTTCAGCACCATATGGAAGACACATGTTCCCTATCAGTTGGAGGAACCCAGAGTATATAAACCCTCTGGATAAAGCTTGATGTAGACTTGCCTGCAACTGTGCATAGGCACTGATGATATACAGTACCTATGTTGTGAATGAGTTGATGGGTAAGCATAAGTTGCAGATGGTTGCAGATGGGCTGATACACACACCTCTCAAACTCAACTATACATTGTGTGAAGATGCACATCCTACATGCTGATTGGTTGATCTTATTTCTTTGAGGGGGGGGAGATGGGTTGGAAGCAAAGCACATTCAAATGACGTTAACATTGGGAGAAGCATAAACACAATAGCTATGCAATTCTCTCTGAACAACAAATGCACAGGTTCCCTGCTATGCAATGACACAGAAGTCTAATCCAAGTGTAAGCAAATATAGCACTTTTTATTATTAGTAAGTAAGTAAGTAAGTAAAATTTTATTTATACCCCGCCCTTCTCCCGAAGGACTCAGGGCGGCTTCCAGGC
>JANHFO010001864.1:127972-138511 GCA_032468095.1 Pareas carinatus | reverse complement strand
GAGGCAGCGCGGCCACCGAGCGCCATTCTTGGACTGACCACCATCATCAATAAAGACATCTAGCAGAGCCTGTCTCCATCTCGTTCTTGGGTATCCACGATCTAACACATGGTGTTCGCCCCACTCATTTTTAGTATCAATATGAAGCCCTTGAGTGAGGTCATTTGATGGCATGGAGTGAGGCATCATCATCAATATGTTTATATATCCACCCCTGGCTGGCCAAGCAAATCCATGGAGGTTATGTCTCGACATTTGGAGGATGTAGAGGGCTGGATAGGTAAGAATAAATGTCAACTCAACCCTAATAAGACTGATTGACTCTGGCTTTTCTGGTTCTGGGGATTTTCCATTGTTAGTTCTAGATGAATTTGCACTGCCTTAAATAGAGCCTGTACACCAGGGGTCTCCAACTCTCAGTCTGTGAACCAGCACCGGTCTGCAGCATGCCAGCAACTGGGCCGTGCAAACGAGTGAGGCTCTATCTGAGGATACAGGCAGCACACAAAACCATAGCCCTCTACAATCTGCAGAAAAACATTTCTCCACGGAACTGGTCCCTCCCACCCAAAAGGTTAGGGGCCATTACTGTACACAGTATGGAAGTTCTCCTAGACTCACAGCTCCTGTTCAAGGAACAAGTCGCAGTCCATGGCCAGGAGGTCATTTGCACAGTTTTAGGTGGTACTCACAGTCACTTATGTCTTAGTCAACACCTGAATGGACTACTACAGTGCCCCTTGAAGAGTATCTAGAAATTGCAGCAGGTACAAATTTTATTCTTCAAAAAAAAATTCATATTTGTAAGGATGCCATCTCACCAAAGGTACCAGAACATAGTAGTGCAGGCATCCTTGACTGATGCACATTACACCTTTGTGCCATGAGCTGCATTGGTTGCCTATGTACTTTGGGGTTCAATTCAAAGATGCTAGCAAGTACTCTTCATGATGTGGGGCCAGATTATTTGAGGGACTGGCTTTCCCCGATTGTATCTACTTGCTCCATCAAATTCAGCAGGAGTGGCATTGCTGCAGCTCCTGTGTCTTAAAGAGTGCCATCTGGTGTGACTATGGAAGGGAGCCTCTTCGCACATGGTAACTGCTCTCTGGAACATTATTACCTCTATCCCTGATGGCCTTTTGGATAGCTTGGAAAGCCCAGTTATACCGCTGGGCATGGAGACTGGAATATATGAAAGAGCCCATGGGATGGTAGTGCTGATAGTTGAAATGGTTTTTCTGCCTTGGCTGCCAAGTTGCATTTACTGCAAAATTATTGCAATTTAATGTTTTTAAATGCTGCTCACTGCTTCCAGTCAGGAAGGTCACCATGTAATTTTAAATACAGACGCATTTTAAAAATATTTTGGGTTGAGAGGGATTCCTATTGCATAGATGTGCTGAAACAAGCCTACAGAAAGTCCTCAATTTACAACAGTTTGTTTTGTAACTGTTTGAAGTTACTACGGCACTGAAAAAAGTGACTTATGTCCATTTTTCACACATACGATCATTGTAGCATCCCTATGGTCACATGATATAAACAAATAAAAATAAATGATAAAAATACAGATACCTGTCAGCTGACTCATATTTGCGAGTGTCCTGGGTTCATGTGATCACCTTTTGCACCTTCTGACAAGCAAAATCAATGGGAAGCCAGATTCACTTAACAACAGTCCTAATATCTATAAAACTGCAGTGATTCAGTTAACAACAGTCTTGCTTGGCAACAGAAATGTTGATTTCAACTATAGTCATAAGTCAAGGACTACCTGTACTTTCTTTGGTTTCCCACAAAAAAAATGAATGTTGCTTTTGTGAGGTTTTGTGGGGTATACATAAGGTCAAGGAGTGACCTACGGGTTGTCCATGTTGGCCTTATGTCAGTACCAAGATTCTAGTTCTCAGACTTGCAATGCTTATTTTTCAGCATTTATTCCCTTTCCACCTATTTTATAATTTCAAGTGCCTTCTAACCATTTCCTGAAGAAAACATTAGGCAACTGGAAGAAAGCTCTGCTGCTTTTGTGAAAGGTGCCATATTTTGTGTGATAATATTTAGGGCTGATGCAAACTGTGACCTAGATTCTACTGCCAATACTTGACAGCAGTGCTAATTGTAAGCACTTGAGGCTGGGAAACTGCTACAGCTAGGCCTTGTACTTCCATCTGACTCCCTTTTAAGAAATGCTAAACAGAATAATAATCTCAATGAAGAAAAAAAACCACACACACACACAGCTCATGCTGTCACTGATTATGACTGAAATTGGAACATCTTCTAAGCTACCAAGAATATCCATTCTAAGTTAAGTGTCATCTCCTTGTATAATCTTTGGATGGTGGCAGGCTAATTTCTGAGCCGTATTCCGTCCTCTCACTTCCTCAAGAAGTGTGTAAAATAATAATATGAGATAACGGTTGCACTGGGCAATAGCAATGGAGCTTTGGAATTGTGTGTGCCCATTTTACCTCCATTTGTATTAATTCTACATTTATTGGAATTTAAATTGGAATCACTTTGGGACAGAGATCTGGTTTATAGTGGCATTGTATGGTAATTGCCAGTGAACCGTGGAACGTGTAAGAATTATTATCATTGTAGGAGTCGTTAGGAACTTTGTAATCCCTGATTTTTCTTTCAAGCAAAAATGTAAATAGACATTACGTGAATCAATTTTGGATTCTCATTCTTAGGAAGTGATTCTCCGACTCCAGCCCTACAATACCTCCTCCAGTTTAAGCCTATTATACCCTCTGAGTATTTGATGTGTGGTTCATGTCCCAATCAGAAGACAGAACAAAAGCACAGAGTTTTATTGTGTAAACGAACCAAGGAAAACTTCAAAGTCATCTCAGCCCAACCTCCACAAATTTTGGCTTCTGTTCAGTTCCAAGAATGAAAGATGGTTCTTGTTAGTTCACTTATACTTAAAACACATGGATAATTAAAGAGGCAACAAGACTCCACCCAGGGTGATTACGGTAGAATTAAAACTCCATAGATTAGAGAGAACATTCACTCCATGTCTCATTGCTAATATGAAAAACACTCTGTAGCCGCTACTTCTGAAAAGATCATTGGGGAAAAAAGATAATCTTGTGGTAAAGCATGGATGGGAGCTTGAGAGGAGATAAATACTCATTTCCTAGCTCTGCCATGTATTTCCTGTCTGATCCAGACTGAATCACCAAAATTATGTGTCCATAATATCTTTAAAAAATGCAGATTGGCGAGTTCCATTTTGATTAGAACTATGTATAGGGATGGTACACCTCTTTCTTTCCAAATGTCTGGAAGGTCTCACTCACAGATGACAGTCAAAAGTTCCCATAGACTCTATTGAGTTCTAAGAGAACACAGAAAGATTCTTGAATGAAACTCTGGAAAGCCACTGCCAGCTACTGTAAAAAAAATGTGGCTCCCTCCATTTACATGTAAAAATAACTCCATAATCTTCAGACAACATTGACTTGCATAAAGAAGGAGGCCTTACTGAGTTAGCGGTGTTTTCTGTCCATTCATCGAACTAAAGTATCAATTATGTAGTATTCCCAAATCCATTTCCAAAGAAGAAATATGATATAACTGCACCTTTGCCTGAAACCAGGCAGTGGAAACTTTGGGGATGATGAAAGCACCCTTGGATGAAAAGAAAAGGTCAAGTGTAGTTGAATTTTATGTCTAAAGCCCCATTGATTGCACTGATTGAGTTTGAATTCAATAAGTAATAGTCATAATTAACTTTAGATAGATTGCAGTCTCTGGTTGTTATGAAATCACTGAGATGAAGGTGAAGATCACTTGAGTCTTCTATTTGGATGTTGATAGGCAAGGCTTCCTTACTTCCTGTTCCTTCATCTTACTGGAGAACTGACCTCACAATTATATAAGATGTAAAGGATAAGTTAAAGTCAGCCTTTTTTGGTAAGATTGTTGTTTGGTCCCATCCAACAAAATGCGTCATCCCTGATGCTGTGAGTTTAGCCAATAAATCCAGAAACAAATTAGCAGCTGAACCCATCTTCTTAACAAACCTGTGACTGAACGCTAAAGGAACTGGCAGGTTTTCATCAGTTGTGCCATTGTATGAAAATGATTTGATAGAAGATTCATTTTTAGACAGCAAAACAGGAGTTCTGTCTATTCAAGCCTCTCAACATGGGATCAATTTATTAGATGAAATGGATGTTTCAGAAGCCACGATGTTGTCACATTGTCCACTGCAAAAAAAAATTTTATTTGTCTGGGAGCCGACTTTCATATTGTCCTGATAGAATGTGTTCACCTAACAGTAAACCTGGTGCCAAGTTGGGCATAGAAGTTACCATCAAGTGGTCATTTATCTATTGATGAGCATGAAAACTTACTTTGCTTTCACTATGCATTTGGTGTGGTGATGAAGTTACCAAACTAAAAACTGGAGTTTTGTGAGTTCTAGTCCCACCTTTGGCACAACACCAGCTGAATGACCTTAAGCCAGTCATTTTTGTTCAACCCTAGGAAGTAGGCAAGATCTAACCACTTTCCAAAAATGTTGCCAAGAAACCTGCAATGATTCAAAGGCTCAGAGCAAGGAGAGAAAGTGTACTGAGATATCTCATGGGATTTTGTAGATACCTCAGGACAGGAATAGTACATAAATAGTAAATACATTGATGCATCCAGTCTGTTGCTGGATTCAGGTTACACTAAACTAGGAAACTACACAATCTGTAGACCATGAACCAGGCCTGCCCAGAGCACACTGCTGAAATTCAAAAGCAGAAATATACATTTTATTTACTCTTTGGTTAAATTAAGGGACAAAGTCAACATTTGGCATGTCCTTTTTTTGACCCTTTAAACTCTCTAATTCCCCTAAACAATGAGAACTTAGAATAAACATTTTAAACCTTGGCCATTTCATGACACCAACACATCACCTCATGCTCTCTTCCCTGCCAAGGAGCAACCTTCCCCACCCCCAAAAATAGATAAACTGAGAATGACAGGGAAAGAACAGTTTGGGAGTCTCACAAGTTTGTCATGTATGAAAAGGATATTTGGGACAGGTCCATACTTGCTATGGCTAATTTGGTTAATATTTTGCATGAATATGCTCACATGCCCTCAAAATTCCAAATATGCCCATTGGCCCTCAAAAGTTGGGGGACACTTCAAAAAGTTTGGAGTTCACTTGCTTCAGGTTCCCTTGCAATTTCCTGAGGCTAATTAATATTGGTTCATGTTGGTTTGATCACATAATACTCAGAAACATAAGCCATACAGGTAATCTTCGATTTACAATAGTTGGTTTACTGTTCGGTCAAAGTGACAGCGACACTGAAAAAAAGTGACTTATGACCGTTTCTCACATGACTGTTGCAGCGTCCCTGAGATCACATGATCAAAATTCAAATGCTTGGCAACTGACTCGTTTTTAGGACAGTTGGCAATGTCCCTTTTTGCAATCTTCTGACAAGCAAAGTCCATGGGGAAGCCAGATTCACTTAGCCGTCGTGTTGCTAGCAACTGCAGTGGTTCACTTAACGACTGTGGCGAGAAAGGTCATAAAAATGGGGCAAACTCACTTAACAAATGTTTCACTTAGCAGGAAAAATTTCAGGTTCAATTGTGGTTGTGAATTGAGGACTACCTGTACAAATAAATCCACAGAACCTTCCTGGGTAATTTTGGGCTATGTGCTCTCTCTTGTCCGCTCTTCAAGAAATCTGTCAAGAAAATGAGCAAAAGGATCACTATGCACAGCACCTTGAAGTTTCTACCAAAGGTGAGATACAGTATAAATCAAATGGAAATGCAAATGCGGAACTAAAGGTAATCGCATGAATGATGATAATCTAATGGTAGAGCATAACAGTTTTATGCCGTGTGTACAAATACTTCTGTATCAGGTGAGGAGACTCTGAAAAATGGCTACCAGTCACAGGAGACCAAATTGTGCTCCATGTGTTTGTTGAGAAGCAATCCCTATTTTATGAAGTAGAACGTTTTGACATCCTCCACAATTCACAGGAGATCAGCTTCATCCCTGAAACCCTGGAACCATCCCACTGAAATCGGCACTAACCAAACAAGAAGTGGACCACATGCATGATTAAGTAACATCTCCAGGGTGATTAAATCTTCCTATCACTGACATGTTCTCTTCATCGGTTTTCCTCTTAGCCACCACTTCTAAGGAGAATAATAATATCAATGGGTAGTTGATCCTGACACCTAATCTGGTTGGTTTTCTTCTCTTACATCCTCCTCTGCCAGAAAAAAACCATTTTACTTTGCTAAAAAACACTTGTTAGTGTTAGAAGAATCATCTGATGTGTGTTTCAGTGCGTGTCTGCATGTGTGAGAGGTGTGTATCCAAATAGATGATGGGAGGGGAGAGAGAGGCTGTTTTAATAGATAGGAATATATTTGTAAAAGAGGTAAAAAATTGTTTCTGGAACTGAAACACAGGATCTACTATCAAGCACATCAGAATTGGACAGATAAACGTACAAAAGATTAAGATGAGATCAGAGGATTGGTTTAACTTCACTGCAGGACTAGAAACCATATAGATTAGGATCCCTCTGTAAGCAACAGATAATGCTGTTACGTGCTAACAGCATCTTAAAAAGGTTCAAAGACAAACACAAGTATCCTTTAGAGAAGCAATTCATTCCACTGGGTGGTCATAATACTCTGTTTAAAGCCTATGTAAGCCATTGATGTCTACAAGGCAGTAACTGCACTCCTTTTGATCTGGAAACACTCTGTGTTCTATTGTTCTGAGGGTTTTGGTCATCAATTGTTCCTTGGGAATTCCAAAGACTTGAGCGCATGCTCTGGCTTGACCATTCTCTCATCCTGTACCCACTAAATCAGTGGCTCACAATTCTTTGGACACCAGGGACCGGTTCCATGGGGAAAGATTTTTCCATGGACCGATGGGGGCATGGTTTTACAAGCTGCCTGCATCTTGCGAATGGGGCTTAGCTTGTTTGTGCGGCTCAGTTGCTGGTATTGTTCGGTCTGGTGCCAGTCCATGGACCAGGGGTTTGGGACCCCTGCTCTAAATGACAGCTTATCTGGAAGATATCATGTCAGAAAAGACTCTTCCTGTTGGCTTCAAGGTACATAAAGACACGTAGAAAGAACTGGAAGTGCCAAAAGGATAGTTAATCTGTTGTTTACCCAAACACTATGGGAAGAGAAATAATTTGAAAGGGACCATATTTTTTGTCTTGCTAGCCTGGAAAAGAAGATCTGTATGCATTTGACCCAGTAAACTGAAAAGCAAGCCAAAACCAACAATTGCTATATATAGCAGTGGGAAAGTTTTCTTATCTTTTCGGCTTCTGCTGAATGCTCACCATTCTTTGCATCCTGGGCTTCCCCATTACTTACAACAGGCTTTTTTTCTGGGAATATTCCTGATTAGCTACCTCTGGACAGTTCTCTCTAAAACATTCCCATTATTCCTAACAACAGACACTCACAGTAGATTCATGATGAGCCACTCACCCGTTTCCATATGAAATGTCATGAGAAAAACCAAACATATTTTGTTTTGTTTGCTAGCTATGACTTCTCCATTTTGGCTGGAAAAATGTGAGATTTGTTGGTTTCTCCCCCTTCCATTCCTCTTCCCTTTCACATTGTTGCTAATGGAAAGGCTCTGATAATATTATTAGATAGATGATTTCAGAGTTCCAAAATAGATCTGGCTATGATTAGGGTTAAGAATAGGGTTATGCTTATGGTTAGAGTTAGGGATAGGGTTAGGATTAGGGTTTCAAATTCCCCACTGATCTAGTCAGCCTGAAGACTTTGCTTCGCATTTACCAATGCTAGCTGAAGGGGGGGATGAGGAGGGAAGCAGAAATGTCTTAGAAGAACTTCTAGGTTAATGTAACAGTTTGATATTGTGTACGCACTTCTTTACTGATAAAATTCTTACTCCAAGGATGCTTCAGCAGATCAATTGCATCAGTTTCATTTCTCCCTGTCTATTATCTATACAGTGGTCGCCAACCTTTTGAACCTCAGGGACCACTAAATTCATAACTTAAAATTCCACGGACCACCAATATTAATTTTTTTAAAAGATGAATAGATTTATAAAATAATAATCAGAGAACTCTCATTTTATAAATATAAAAGGCACCTATTTAATATAACAAAACCATAAATGCTTATTTAATCATAACAAAATCTTTAAAGGCTGTTTAATTGTAATAAAATTATTAAAGTTAGTTTAATTATTACAAAATAATTGAAGCTTAATTAAGTATTACACATTTTAGCTTGATATTTGTTCCTGCTTGAGAGAGAGAGAGAATGAGAGAAAGAGAATGAGAGAGACAGAGGCAAAGAGAGACAGAGACAAAGAGAGACAGAAAGACAGAGAAAGAGAGAGAGAGAGAGAATGAGAGACAGACACATAGACACACAGACACACAGAGAAAGAATGAGAATGAGAGACAGACAGAAAGACAGACAGAGAGGGGGGGGAAATGAAAGAGAGAGAAAAAAATAAGAGAGAGAGAGAGATACAAATGCACATGCACACACAGAGTCAGAAGCTCTCGCAAGATTGGGGAGCAGGGGGGAGACTCATCTTTGCCGAGTGGCGTCCTCCCCCTCCAAAGATTTTAAAATAAAGTTCCTTATTTGGGCAGTGATGTCAAGGGAAATTGCTCAGGCGATAGAGCCTCCTTCCCCCCTCTCTCCCCCGCCTCACTACGCACATTGTTTCCTACAGGCCAGAGGAAAGCAATGTCCAAGCAATGTCCTCCCCCACCCAAAAAAAGATTTTAAAGCTCTTCCCCTCCTTTTCTCTTTTACTCAGTTTGCTGCAGAGACAGCAAGGCCCATGCCTTGAACAACGTCAGCTGGGCTCAGAATTTGTGCGCTTTTGGTGCCTGCTGATAGGATTCGCTCTAGGCGTGTGCCTCGCTGTCTCTGCCATCCCCAGGAGCAAGAATTTTGTCGTGTACCACCTGCCAGGTACATACAAAATGCAAATAATGTTCAGATTACTCACACTCATTCGACCGCCCTCTCTGGCTCCAATCAGAGTGGCAGATCTATTGCAACCAACAGCCTCACCAACATATATGTTTCAGATTCCAGTGAACCCCCTCAACCTGGGGGCCACAAAGTGATTAGTACTAGATCTCCAACCCAGTCACACAGCATCAGCTTCACCGCCATCAGGGATCAACCTCACTTTAACTCAATTGGGTTCTCAGCCCATTCCCGATGCCAGGCAACTTGCAAATGCTCTGGGGGCAGTAAAAAGAACCAAACCTGCCCTACCCAGACTCCAGGCATCTACCTCTTAGGGACAGCTACCAATCGGAGTGGAAGCACCTGCACAGACACTTTCTATGAGTCAACCCAGGCAGAGGGCATTGGGGGGAGGGTGATCCAACTCCCTCAGGTGGTTTGGGAGCTGCAGCTGTAGCACAGCCAGTGAATCAACTGGGGCAGAGAGCAGATGGAGGATCCCAATTTGTACCCCAATGGTTACCAGCACTCTCTGTCACAATCCTGGGATAACCTGTGAAAGGTTTCCCCCCTGCCCTTTATCTGGACAGCATGCCAACTTGGGGGGGGGGGGCAGGAGTCATTCCAGCAGCTCAATTTCAACAGCCACTAGTAGCAGTTAATGTTCCAATAGTGACAGCAGCTTCCCCCTGCCCCCAGGATTTGGTGCACTTAGGGATACTCACTATCTTGTGCCACGTTCTACAGTAAAATTTGATGGTAAACCGGGAATACTAACTTTTTTAATGGTCCAAGTATCATTCCTCCCAGATGATCCTACACAAATTAATGCCAATTTGTGTCCATTTTGAGGGGAAGGCTGTGGACTGCTTGGTAATCCTGTATAGTAAAGCAGCCCCTGAACTTTTTGGGCTTTGGGCATTCAAGTTTTTTTTTTTTTAACAATAGGATAGTACATATTTCAGCAAACATGCTGTCTGAGTATACAGTTCATTTATACAATTTTAATTTCCACTTCCTCCCTTTTTTTCTTTACAAATAATTTATTTAGAATCCCAGAATCAACTATATTCCATTTAATATGCTAAAATAACAACATAAGTAAAACAAACAGAAAATAAAGCTAATTCTCATGTTAATTTAGAAATATTTCATATTATAATTTAAGTTTGACATTTATATATTTTCCCATTTTTCTATTTATATAGGTATGATATTTTAAAAATTATATCTACTATCTATAGTAATAAACACCAAAAATAATTCATTCATTCATTCACTATCTACTCACTGATGTCGGACTCATCACTATATCTCAAAAACCATAAAAGCTGCACTACTGACACTTCCTATATACCTTTGCTTCTCATCTAGGAGCAAACTACAACATAATTTTTTACATAAAATAATTTTTAAAGGAGTTATTTACCATTTATTGTCAAACATGGCCAAGGAAGCTTCAACGCATGCACCAAGACTCCAGCAGATTGGACTTTCTCTGCCTCTGAAACCACTACTCACATGCTGACCCTTGCC
>JANHFO010001864.1:93457-104631 GCA_032468095.1 Pareas carinatus | reverse complement strand
TGGCTGATGGCAAATGGCAGTCACCAGAAATAGCCTGCAGGGCTACTTTTAACCACTGCACCATCCTGGCTCTTGGCAACCAGGATGTATTGATGGCCATTTGCAGTGTCCCACAGTCACATCACTTCACCTTAAAATAGTTTTGCTGAAAACCAGCGCTGACTTCTGGCTTTCAGCAAAACTATGCAAACCACTGGCTCACTTAACAAGCATAGCATTCACTTAACAGCCCTGGTGGTTACTTTATGGCGGCCTCATTTAGCAATAGCTATAGCCCTTAGACTTATATACCGCTTCACAGTGCTTTGTAGCCTTCTCTCAGTGGTTTACGAAGTCAACCTATTGCCCCTCCCACCAACAATCTGGGTCCTCGTTTTATCGACCTCGGAAGGATGGAAGGCTGAGTCAACCTTGAGCCGGTGAGAATCGAACTGCTGGCAGTCTGCAGAATTAGCCTGCAATACTGCATTCTAACCACTGCACCACTATGGCTTGTTTATTTACTTAACAACCACCAGAAAAAAAGCAATAAAAACTAGGTCATTCACATTGTTGACCCAATTTATGACCATGATGAGATTCCAACCATGATAGTCAAGCTCCATTAGGATCATAACTTGAGGACTCGTTGTACTCTGAAAAGGTGTTCCAGACTCCTCCTATAGACTAGCACAACTTTCCTCCTGAGAGCAGAAGTTGAAGGGTGTTGCACTAGGATTATGGGGCATTCTTTTCTGCAGGCTCTTCTGATTCAGAGTGCCTGAAGGCAGGACAAGGATGGAAAGTAATGAAGGAGAGAACCAACCTAAAAGTAAGGAGGAATTTCCTGACAGTGAGAGCAATTAATCAGTGAAGCAACTTGCCTCCAGGAGTTGTGGGTGTTCCAACACTGGAGATTTTTTTATTATTATTACTATATATTTTTTTATTGATTTTTACAAAGTAAGCCTTAACTCTTGAACCAGCGGTAAAGGAATGCAGTCATATACATTTGCATTATATTGCATTGTTATTTACACATAACTCTTTTATGTAAAATGCATTCTTTTTCTTAATGGAGGTTTCAAGTTACTCTCTCGTTCACTGCAAACTATGAGCCCCGAATCAGGGCCCTCCGTCTCTTTGTGTAACTTAATTGTTTTAGCGAAGTTTTAGCAACCTTACGAGACCTCAGTTTATTTTTTATACAAAACTATGTATTAGTAAACTTAATAAATACTTTTATACAGAATACATTTTTTTATTATTTGAGGTTTCCAGTTGCCGCCTCGTTCACTGTGAGTTATGAGTCCCAAGTTGGGGATTCTTCATTTCTTTTTGTAGTTTGGTTACTTTAGTGACCTTTTGGTAAGCTTACAAGACCTCAATTTATTTCTTGTATAATAAGAAGGTAATGAAAAGACTTCAGCGAAGCTATATAGTCACATATTACGTATATAATACCACTGGAGATTTTTAAGAGACTGGACAGAGTGACTTAGGATATCCTGCTTGAGCACAGGGTTGGACTAGAAGACCTCCAAGGTCCCTTCCAACTCTGTTATTCTGTTAAATAGTGCTTCTCACACAACCGCCCCTCCCCCATTCCTGCTCAGATTCTTTTGAAGTCCTTGCTCAACTCTTCTCCCTCTCTTCCTCTCCTAGGCCGGCATTGTCGCTGCAAGTTCAACCAGCAGCAAAGGTAAAAAAATTATCCTAAAGTTAATTTGGAGGAGTTAGAAATTCTGTTTAAATATAGCACCAGAGAACAAACAGAGTGCACTGTCACCATGTGCTTTTACTGCTTCACTATTTAACTGTAACAGGAAACAGGAAACTCTTCTTAGACCAAAAGAACATAGAGTATATACCATCGATCTAAACTTGTAAACACTGCCATGTCCTGGCCGAATACTACTGTAGTTTACATTCCAACAAAATATATTCCATCAGGAGGAGCTGTGGAGCTGTGGTTATCTGAGTTCTTTCAAATGGGAAAGGAAAAGAAAAAAAGGGGGGGGCGATGTAGCTTTGCAAGTTGTGCAATGTGGTTCGAATATCTTAATTATTTGGAGACTGTTGAAATGCCTTGCTTCTTCTTTATTCTCTTTTATTTCGATTTTCTTTTATCTCCCTGCTGGGGGAGAATATGGCCAGCACAATGATTCATTCTCTGAATTAGTACATCTGCTGATAATTGCTTTCTTTCTGGGATGCTGGGATTGGAAGCAGGCAGAGAGACGGGGCATTAGAAGGTTAACTTGTAAGCATGATGCTGATAATTACCCAATAAATGAGCTTTTAATTTTGACCCTTGCAGAAATATTCAGATTGTACACATAAAATGGAGATTTGGAAGCTGTGGGGTGCTAGCAGCAAATAAAGAGTTGCGAAAATTGGGAAGGAAAGCATACCACAGATTGTTTAAAGGCGAAAGAGAAGGACTGATTAATCAACTCTAGTGTAGCTGACTTCATTTGTCATGTGAGCAATTGAATCTACAACAGCCTTCTCGCCTCTGGTACCCTTCAGAGGTGCTGGCACTGTAGTTGTGGATATTTGGAGGGCACCGGGTTGGGGAGAGCTTGTAAGTGTCTACGACAAGCCACAGTGACATCCAGAGATATCAATCACCCCAGAAACAACACAAATGCTGTCATTTGTACTGTGAAATTATAATATGTGGGACATTGCTCTCCTAGTTTGGCCCTCCCACAGCTTTATTTATTCCTTTATTTATTTCATTGGTATGCTACCCAAAGTGATTCTGGGCAGCTTACTATACAATTAAGACGTCATGGAAGTGCTACTGAACACCCTCGTCCCCCAAATAATGATAATAATGAAAAGGAAACATTTTTTAGGGATGCAATCGACATTTTCCAGTTCTTAAAACTCAGAGGTCTGGTTTAAATGACAGGCCAGCCATCTCCCCCCACCTCCAGATACAGATAGTCCTCAATAAGCGACAAAATGGGGTCTAGCAGCTCTATTGTTAAGCAATGTAGTCCATGGCATGTGCTTTCCTTTTCCCTGTTTGATGCTCACCAAGAGACTGGGATAACCGCCTTGAAGCTGGCAAGACCACATGTGGTCTTCAAGTTACAACAGTTCATTTAGTGACTGTTCAAAGATACAATGGCGCTGAAAAAAGTGTCGTATGACCATTTCATTCACAACCATTGTGGTATCCCCATGATCAGGTGATCCAAATTCAGGCGCTTGGCCACTGACTCATATTTTATGACGGTCGCAGTGTCCCGGGGTCATCTTTTGTGACCTTCTAACAAGCAAAGTCCATGGGGAGGTCAGATTCACTTAACAACCGTGTTACTAACTTAACAAGTGAAGTGATTCATTTAACAACGGTGCCAAGAAAGGTCGTACAAGTGGGCAAACTCACTTGACAAAAGTCTCATTTAACCACATAAATATTGGACTCCATTGTCCAATATTGTCGCAAGTCGAGGGCTGCCTGTAATCAGCTTCGTTCCTTCTCCCTCGCCTCCTCACCACTCCCCTCCCTTCGATATGCTCACCTTTTCTCCGAGATAATTAACAAGAAGGGAATTAATGTTTGTATCTCCATTCATTGGAGAAGAAGGGGCTACAAGGGAGCAAGGCTGTACACTGTGGGGAGTATACATTGCAAGCAATGGGGCAGCCCCAAGGGTTCTCTGGAAACAGCCACGCATATTCCCCATTGTGTGCTGGCTTACTCTCTTGTAATCCCTTCTTCTCCGATCTCTGCAAGGGAGGGCGGAAAGAAAAGAATAAGTCAAGTCCAGGAGAATCTGGACAGCGATTGTGTGAGTGAGGGACTGTGAAGGTTGTAAATGCATTCATAATCATAAAATTATTTTTTTTAGCACTGTCATCATTTTAAATGGTCCTTGAATGGAACAATTGGTAAATTAGAACTAGCTGTATTTAACGTGACGTCTTTTGCTGGCTGCACATACATAGCATGAGTATCAGAATGGGCAGGTCATTTTTGCAGTTCTCCAAGTGGTGTTTCGCCTATATGAAGGAAGCATACAAACAACACGGTGCTAGAAGGCGGGAAGGCAAGAAATCTCACTGCGGCATTTTAACCGATGTCGGCTGCACCCAATTTGCACATTCAGATTTGACCTTATTATAGTTTTGTCATTAGCTTTAGTATGCGGAATCGTTATTCCTTTTGGATGTCAGCAGGGGGCGCTGTAGCATAGCTTTTATACAACCACCCCCCCAAGCTATCCATGTGCAGGCCTGCAGCCACTTATGTACCCCGTGACCTCATCCCAAATCCGCCTGCACTGATGCTCTGCCAGAACAATTCGCAGCACGTTGCATTCTGATGCTTTACCAAGGCAAGGCTTTCAGCTTTGTTGTGGAAAAACACACGGTGCTAAAGAATAAAGCGGTAGAAAGGAAAAATAAAGAACTTGACGTGCCAATCTCTCACGTTACAAAGTTCTTCTAGTGACCGTTTGCAAGGGGACAAAATTTGTGCCATGGATTGCAAGAGGGGTGTCCAAGCTTGAAAACGTTAAGCCTTGTGGACTTCAACTCCCAGAATTCCTCATGCTGGCTGAGGAATTCTGGGAGTTGAAGTCCACATGTCGTAAAGTTGACCCCTGTTCTAAGGGCAGCACTTATAAGATTCCCCTGAATTTTCTTCCTCTTCCACCCAGCATCAGCTGCCAGAAGGAAAATCCACCACCAATCTCCCAAAGGATGGTGCGTGCCTTTTACTGTTTCAAGTATCAACATTGATTTACCAATAGCTGATTTTTTTCTTCCACACGGATGAAGAAATAATTTTTACCCGCTACATCTGAAGTCAACGGATTATTTGGGTGAAAAGACGTTTGTGCAGCATGTTTCTTTCTTGGTAAACATCCTGCTGTCATCGCCAACCTTTGTCACTTAAGGTGACTCTTCCATTTTGGCTAATTGACAGGTCACATGGCATCTGCCAGTCATTATTTAGATAACAGGATTGTTTAACCAGGCCTTTTTTTAAAAAAAAATATACATCTTGGTGTACAAGTGCAGGCCGCTATCTGCTTTCCTCCAAATCCAGGTCATTGTTTTGTTTTGTTTTCAAATTGCAGAAGCTGCTAATAAAGTCATTTTAATGGTGTGGAAGTTATTTTAATACAAAGGTTCACAACTCCCGGTCCGTGGACCAGCACCAGTCCACAGCAGGACAGCAACCAGTCATTCACAAACAAGTCACGTCCCATTCACAGGATGCAGGCAGCATGTAAAACCACGCCCCCTCCGGTCCTCAGAAAAAACTGATGGTTGAGGGCCACTGCTTTAGAACATGGGTGCAATCACCTAACAATCACCTTTCTGAATGAAGCAAAAGGGCAGCTTGGCCCTCTACCCAGATGCTTTGAGAAGTTTATGAACCTGATGGAAGTAGCTACATTGCAATTGGAAATATGCCATCATCATTCCCCGCCACCCCAGTTATCAGGGCAAGGGAATGTGTCTTTTGTGGGCATAAAGAAGTACAGACCAACTATCTGCGTTCTGCTCCCATATTTTCCATTCCTGCGTGCTTGTTTCCGAGAATGGATGAATTTAATTAAAATGTCAAGGCCTTGTAAAATAATGAGAGTTTGTAAACGCTTTTGGAAACGACTTCACTATAATCAGTGCAAAAATGGCATTTATGAAAATGATATGTAATTTGGGCTTATCAGCTTAAATCAACGAGGCTGGTTTGAGGGTGTTCCCTCTGAAAAGCTCTAGTTTTTTTTTAAAAAAAAACACTTCCCATTGTGCAGCAATTCATATCGTTCTTGTTTCTTCTTGCTCATCTAGGGAATCAGAGTACTTGTTTGGCAAGCAGATGGCCCCAGGTCTAATCCCTGGTATTTCCAGTCAAAGGTTCATGGAGAGAGTATAAAGTCAGAAAGCCTGAAAAGCTGCTTGTGATAGGGTTATGTGGACCAATAGCATGGAAAGGTATGGAGCAGTTTGAAAAGTTCACAGACCGAACACACTTGATTTTTGCAGTAGCTGCCAGAATCTATGGGGATTAGGTCTTCGAGCAGTTCAGGCTTTGAGGCAAAGTCTTGGGGAACTCTTGCCTGGTTTTTGTTAGGAGAGGCATAAAGGAAAAATAATTTTATTGATTCTTCTAGATCACTGCGCTTCCTTACTACATATTGTTGCTAGGCTGATTGCAGATTGAGACACGGAAGCGTAGTTATATGATGGTTTCAGGGTACAGCCCTGGACTTTTGTATAGTATATAAACAAATCTGGGTGACTCCCAGTCAAAAGGGAAATACTGCAATTAGCCCCCATATCATTATGCTATGTAGTCTTCAATAGCATCATTAACATTAAGACAAGAGAGATTTGAATGAAGATTTCAGCAAAAATATACTGACAATACCCATCTCTATTTCTCATTGTTACCTGAAATATGAGAGACTGTACATTACAATAATCTGGATGAGCACTGAATAACAAAAACACAGTTGGAAAGGACCTTGGGGGTAAACTTAATAAAAAACTTAAGTTGATAAACTTAAGTTGGTCTCTGAGAAGGCGGGGTTTCTCAAGAGCCATGATGGTGGGGTGGTTGGAATGCAATATTGCAAGCTAACTCCACCGATTGTCAGCAGTTCAATCTGACTGGCTCAAGGTTGACTCAGACTTCCATCTTTCTGAGGTCAGTAAAATGAGGACTCAGATTGTTGGTGGCCATATGTTGACTTTACAAACCAACTAGAGAGGGCTGGAAAGCACTATGAAGCGATATATAAGTCTAAGTGCTATTACTACATCAGAGGGCTGGATGAGCAGCTTCTTCTAGAAACAACGGCATCCGTTGAATGAGTGGAGTCAACTTCATTACTCACTACAACTGGACAGGGAAATTGTGGTTTATCTACAAACCTTCTGATGAAGTTGCTGTAATGCACAGTACATAGTACATTTTCAAGTTCTAACTCTAACTGGTATATGCACTGAAATACTTAAAAACAGAATCATATTATCAGAATTCCAAAAAAATTGAATAGTATCCAATTTGCTTCCCGGTCTAATTCAAGTTGCCTTAATAGATATTTAATATACCATATTACATTGATTATAAGATGCATTTTTTTCGTATTTTGGTGTCTCTGAGTTCATGGTGTGTCCTATATTCAATGGATCCAGCCTGGTGTAGTCAGCAGGAGGTGGCCTTCTCACCACCGCCAAGTCTCTGCTGCATCTTTGCTTCTTATAATCAATGTAATACGGTATGTATATTTTCTCTTGGATTACCTTCAATCTCCAGAACAGCCTCTTCTGAAGGGCCTTTTCACTTTTAAGTTATAGTTATCTCTCTATGCAATATTTCTTCCCTACACTCCCAAACAAACATTTTGGCATCAGATTGAAACTTTGAGTTGGTTCATCCATCTCTCATGTTTTGTTTTGTTTTGTGCAATCACATTTAGATGCTCCTTCTATATTAAATGGTATTTTTACTTTATTTTATGGTATTCGTTTGGGAATGAGTTTTATTTATTATTTAGCATTTTCTCTTAAGATGACTGGAATAGATAAATAAAATGCATAAAATAACTTGAGACAATTGTGGCAGCAGCTTTCCTACATTTTGAATGAAACTTCCCCCCTCCCTGTTATCTACTATATGATCTTTTGAAGAAGTGATAGCCAAGGTTGAACCCTGGGGTTTTTTGCATACCAAACATATGCACTCCCCAGGAATTAGCCACTCTGCCTTCTTATCTCATTTTTGGGGTTGTTTTCTTGAGTGGGGGGTGGATAGGATGGAGTAATGAAGCTGTGAGATGTGTGAAAATGTCTCCATACAGAGAAATAGCAGATTGCTCATTATCAGTATAGTGTAAAATCTTATCCGGGTTAGCTGCCTGTGTAAATCAATCCTAAATCATTGGGTGGGGTGGCAGGATCGTTCCTGAGCATGTGTAGGAATACAACCAGGTGGATGGCAATTAATTACAGGAAAGTGCTTTGAAAGGCCCAGAGTCACACATATTGGCCCAGAAGGGCTGAATGAATCTGGAATGCATGTTAAAGCGAGTAAGAGAATTTCAGAATTGCTGAACGTCAGAACAGAGCAATTCCAGCAAGTGATCTGAATTAACTGTCGGAATTGTGCCAATTATTCAGGTGAGTTCTGTCAGCAGAAAATGGAATATTTTAAAAGCCAACCATCCCGGATCTTCTACAGCGAGAGCCAAATAATTTGTCAAAATCCAAAACTGTCATAAGAGGGGCCTTTATTTCATCAGTTAGATTTCATTTAATATTTTGGGGGTGGTCAGTGTTATTCCACTATGAGACATCCTCTGACAACCAGAGAGGTTGGCATGCCCTGTTTTCCTGAAAATAAAACCTAACCGGAAAATAAGTCCTAGCCTGATTTTTCAGGATACTCGTAATAAAAGCCCTACCCCCAAAATAAGCCCCAGTTAAGATAATCAGCCAGATGGACGCATTTAGTACCGTATTTCCCTGAAAATGAGACCTAGCTGGAAAATAAGCCCTAATGCGTCTTTTGGAGCAAACATTTATATAAGACCTGGTCTTATTTTCAGGGAAACAGGGTAGTTCTTGACAGAAAGAAAAGAGGGTAGGAATCTCTCTTCCCTTACAGATGATTTTGCAGAACATAGCCCAGTGTGTATGACAATAAACCATTTACCTGAAAGCATCTCCTAGTTTGGCTGAAATTTCCTCTAGAAAGTAAAGGAAAGGCCCCGTTACAACAAGCCTAGCACCTGAAGAGTAAACTTTGAAATAATGCATCCAAAGAGAAAAGGATTTTGTTTCAAGCTCATGCAAAATAGCCCTCTTCTGGGTCGTCTCCCAAATATATTACATTTCTAGCATGACTGGTTGGAGAATTCTGGGAGTTGAAGTCCACACTTCTTAAAGTTCCCAAAATTGGGAAACCCTGCTATAAAATAAAATGCAGAATGCCTGAATAGCTCCATAGGAAGAAACATTAAAAACGTTTTAAATCTTCCATCACAAGAAACCCATTCTGTTCTCTTTTTGCTCCAGTGGCGTGCAGAAAAGTAAATCCATGCAGAGCACCATACTGCCTATCTGCAAATGTTGCCTTTGGGAATGATTTTTGTTTGAAGACATTTTTTAATTTCAATATGTTGCAAGATGAAAGCATACTTTTTGGAGCATGACAACCACACTGATCCCGACAAGGAATAACAGGAAGAACTAATTGGATTCAATGCAGTCCACAATGAGCAAAACCAGCACATAAATAAATACAATTCTGTCTGAAGGCTTTGTAATGAGCTTCTTTCCTAGTGCAGATGAGTGCACCCTTGTACATTTGAAATCTGATCTGCCTGCAACAATGTCCAATAAATATCCCCCTCATGATTTGGAAATGCATTAATTGCCCCCAAGGAAAAACTACGAGGATCCCTCAATTAGACATGTTTTGCCATTTCTAAATGTAAACCTGCTGAAGGTCAAAGAATAAAAGCAAGTACGTCCTGAAACTCACCAGGGCTTCCTCTCAGTGTGAACATGTGGTGTGTAATTGCCACTGCTTCTTGTCTCTCCCCCACACCCATTTGTCCCAGACAACAGCAGCACAGAAAAGAAGAGGACCTGTGGTTTTGTTGGTTAACTTTGTTTTTTGAAACCCAAAGCAAACTAAAACCAAGCCGGTGACTTATAAAACAAGCAGGCAATCAGAGGAGTTGGAATACACATTCCAAGATGGATTTGTTTCATCTTTTGCTTTGAGGTTGGGGCAAAACTCTTGTAGTGTTTAGTGTTTTCAACTCAGAACAGTTGGAAAGCTGTTTCAAGCTTGGAGCGTTTTGTAGGCTTCTTGTTTAGAAGTAGCATGAACTTGTCTGACCTTGGAAGCTGAACAGGGTCAGGCCCATTTAATACCTGGAGGGGAACCATCAGGGAATTTCAGGGCTGAGGACCCTACTGTGAGAAGTTTTTAAAAAGCATCCCAGAAAAGGTCAGTGATAATCCATTTCTGTACCGTTGCCGAGAAAAGCTCAAACTGAAGGAAACTTCCCTTTCTACAGACAGGGATAAATACATGTAACAGCCCTCCTACTCATGATGACATATATTGTATTTCTATTTAAATTCCAATGCTTTCTGAATTTGTCTATGCATGTATATAGTAGCTTATGGCAAATCTGCACCTCTTGACTCCTATTTCAATTTACGATGCAGTGGTAGGGATCTCATTTACCTATCATAAATCCTTTAGAATTGCAGCTCCAAAGTTTAGCTTTGGTTTTTTGTTTTTGTTTTTTACAGGAAAGGATTATGCTATGCTCCTATCTCATCTTCAGGAATCTACAAACCATAGAAAAATGTAATCCTAAAATAAATGCAGAGCTGTGAACTTTAGGCAGATGCTGATAACTCCTATCCTTCCAGGATCATTTGTCTGAATGACATTGATCTTATAGGGATTTGGGCATCAATGTCGATTAATGAGAGGCTCTGACTACTCTTACAGCCCATCTGATTCACTATGTATAGCAAAATACTTATGCCCAATCCTGCAATCATTCCAATAGAGTATAAATACAATGGAAAGATACAGGTAGTCCTTGACATGCAACCACAATTAAGACTTGCTAAGTAAAGAAGTTGTTAAGTCAGTTTTTCCCCCATTTTACAACTATTTTTGCCATGGTTGTTAAGAAAATTGCTGCAGTTGTTAAGTGAATCCCATTGGTGTTAAAAGAATTCAGTTTCTCACATTGATGTTGCTTTGCCTGAGCAGTTACAGCATATGCTTTATTGTTGACAAGAGGCCTAGTTATCCAAGGATCTGGCAGACTTCGAGCCTCTTTCTCATGTTGTTATAAATTCTGTTTATACAGTATATAGCACCACAAATCAGAGTACACAGTCACCACGTGCTTTACTGCTTAACTATTTTAACTGTAATAGGGAACAGGGAACTCTGCTTATAACAAAAGAACATAGAGTATATAGCATAGATCCAAGCTGTTGTATACTGGGCTCTGTGAGGCATTAATTGTTAGGTCCGATCACGGAAAGAAGCAGGCTGGGAAAACCTCAGTGAATCGCAACAGCATTTATTAACAAAGTAATAGCAGAGAATGTAGCCAGCACAGGCTGGTTATTCTAACAATCCTTTATAGTAATTTGGGCTGGTGCAACAGCCAATC